>DWDX01000193.1:0-33740 GCA_018245675.1 Agara michaeli | reverse complement strand
ATATATAGCTTTCGGTTGGCTTTAGAGAGTGTACCAAGTATACGTTGAGCGTCTGTGTCAAGAAGCACTTAACCTGCTTCGCTCAGCATCAGAATTATTAATTGGCAAATGCGAAATGTAAAAACATGTTTTAATACGTTGAGCGTTTTCATTGCGGACACAATGAGCGGAATAATATCGAATAACAGATTGAAAAGCGGTTCAAACTCGGCGAGTTGGGGAAGGTCCCGCAGGGTACCGTTTATTGTTCCGCGCATTTTAATGAACCTTTCCACAGTGAGATGAATACCGATGAAGGACCTCCCGTACCGTTCTAAACAACGCGACCGTTCAATATAAATAATTATTCGAGTGGCTTCGAGTTGCTAAAGTTAATGAATTTTTGATCAGAGCTTGTTTTTTAAATAAAATTATATTGTAATTGTACTGTTAACATACGTTTACGTAGTAATATATTAATGATTTATTTATCAATAATTAAATTTTAATCTGAAAATTTTAAATATGTCGTAAAAGTACAAAGGTTACATTGGCGCAGAGAAGTCTCCGCCACGCTACTTCAACGCGGACTGCAGAAGTTACGGATTTGTGCCGTGCGGAAGTCTAGGTGATTTTCAGTGGTTAAAGCTTATAATAACCGAAACTGTCTGATTACATGCCACTTGTTAAGACATAGGCATGATATAAATTAAAGATAGCCTAGCATAGAGTTAGTGATAAACCTTACCTAATTGTAAGTGACTAATTTAAACTTGAATAATTAAACACATTTAAAAATAAATTAAAATCTAAATATCGTTATCAAATTGATTGACAAAACGTGATGAAAATAACTTGTGATGCCAAAAAAATACTCGACATCTATTTTCTGTCCCACTGCATTAACATAGGACCCGGAATTTCATAGATCTTATCGAATTTTAACGTGACTGCTGGGCGGCACGGGGCAAGATATTCGCTCGAGCTCAGACGCGGCCCATTCAAAAGGCGCTCTAAACGGAAGGATACGAGCCGTAAAATAGGATTTCATGCATGCGTTGGCGTGTGTGAACAAATATGTACGGTTGACAACGCACGACCTCTGCCAATAGTTGCTGCCTAAAGAAAAAATCATTTTTCATTTTCATTTCATTCGTTGTAACACAGGTGCGCTTTGCGTTTACATTACAGAGTGTAGTTTTTTTTATATTTATATATTATTACTGTACTTTCAGTTTTTATAAAGAGATAATAAATGCTCTTATTTTTTCGCACAATTTAACGCAATTTTTGTATTGAAGTTATTAATATAAATTGTTGTAATAATATAGCTAAGTAGCATGCACTAATGCTCCCTACTATCGGAGTGTTAACTGGATTATAGGACTGGCATCTAACTTGAAAACACGAAATATTTAAATATTCAAACAGTCTGTTTACAGTCGAGCCCACGAGAGCTATCGCATGTGCAAACAAGACAATTGCTTTTTCTCGTAAATGCCCTAGCGAAGCAGATTGCTGGCCGTGAAGTAATTCTCTGAGCAATCAGCAACACATACTCGTACGTATGTCCGTTTATGTCCCCGGCGTACTCTCACACATAGTATTTATACTGCATTTAACGCCACTGTGTTCACATACATCTAGTGTAATATTCACAGGCTATACCATATATAATTTACACGATTATTTCATTATTTATGATACATAGTAAATAAACACAATTTTGGTATTACATAACTTAAATTTGTAATCAAGGGGGTAAATATCTTCTTCACCAGCATTCAGAAACTAATTATGACGCAAAGCAACAGAGTAACCATTGATAAATGAATAATTGAAAATGATTAGATAATTCTAATTCAAATTATATTTGCAGAGGTTCTTCGACAATCACTGAACGTGCAACCGAGACAATTTTTTGTTTCAGTAAAATAGAGCAGATGCAGTGCCGCTATTCTCAGGGCAATCAGCAACACATACGTGTCTGTTTCCCAGGCGTCCCGTCACAGAGCGTTTGAATATTGCATTTAGTGCTACCATCTCCTCTTGACAATTATAGGTACCTTGTACATACGTAGGTATAGTATGTCTTAGCATACATTGCGGAGTATAAAATAACACAGTCTCTGTTATACATATTTAGAATCTGTTTTCCTACTATGATATGGTTTATGTATCAAAATAGTACTAAATATAAATCAGGATAAGGATATGATCACTTGGTAAGTATTTTATTAGGCGTCTATGAAATTTCTACATAAAAGCTGTTTACTTCTTACATATTTTACACCTCTTTCGAATGTACGAGTAGGTAGAAACGGTCTATGACATACAGTGTACAGGGAAATAATGAGGACGATTAGATAGAAATAGGAAAACGATTTATGATTTATAATGGCTATCTATTTTCTATGCTTCCTTAAAGTTGGACATGCGTGACAAACAGCAGACGATAGCCAGCAAGTAGACGTATGTCGGTTACGGCATCTTCAGAAATCTGGTTTATGAATCTAAGCAGAAACCAATTGTTTATTTAAACAATGACATCAGTATTGACGTTTCATTTTGCCCAGACAGTATTTGCGATTGGATTTCAAACAGTGATCTAAGTTTCTGGTCGGATTGTAGAGTAACTAAGACGGAACTATGGAGCTTAGCGTATCCATTTAACTAATGCATTGTCCGACTATTGGTCTTTGTACAAACGAGTTACTTTGTTCCTCTGAGTAACTTATTAGCTACGTTACTTACGCGAACTGCCTTCATGTCTATTTACACTGTGTTCAAGTTCTATGCGTATCATTAATTACACTCTCTTATATACGTTACAATTGTCAACTAAGCAATAAAAGTAAAAATTGAATAGCCGTAACGTTTTACATCAGAATGTTATTTATTCTCTTTGTAAGTGGTTAGATTTCAGTCAGTAATTATTTATATAAATATTAACATAATATCATGTCAAGTCCACATTGTCAACCGTAAAGTCGAGACGATTCTAAGAAGGTAATTTATTGAATTCTATTATAATTTCCTGTCATAGTGGGAGTCTACAATGTTTCTCCCCATACCTGTGAAGAAGCAAATGGACATGGAAATCTATTTAGCGATAATTTATCAACTTCGTTAAAAATCCAATCTTGCGACACCCTTAGCCAAAAAGTACATGATACCAGCACCACAGAATAACTTAGAACAAAGTGTTATGAGTTGTTTGGTGCGTCTTTAGTATTCCGAAACCAAAATACAAATGTTTATTACATCAACATCGTATTGGATAGAATACGATTAACATGAGAATTATCTGGAAGATACGACACTCAGACATTTTTCCAATACTTATTCATATCACTAGTGTATTTTTGATATATAACATGTTCATTGTAATGAACATAAAAGCTACAAATTGTGAATAAATTGTGTTTTCACCGTACAATGTGGTCGTCTATGTAGATTGAATGGGGCACGGACAACGTTATTAGTTCCAATTAACGCGGTAACCTCAGCACATGTATGGCCAATTAAATGGAGTGATACCTTACTTCCATTAGCATCTACCTCGTGTTGTTTACATCAATTAACAAGCATGTTAATTTTAATGCTCGCGTAATGACCGAGTAGGTATATTGTTCTTCTGGCGTACTATGACGTATTTCAATGATTTAACCCTATTATATTTAATAACGGGGTGTGTATGCATTACGAACTGGCAAAGAGCCAACGCAAGGTAGATATGCTATCCGGGTAGCTTGTGGTAGGTATATTAAACAGAAAATTAATTTGCTTTACACAGTTTCCTCTGTTACAATTTACGCGCGCAATTTACAAAATACTGTTACGATGTAGTATATCGAGACAGTTTTGTTATTGCTTGCAACATGAGCATTATACCTTAATGAAATGAGCATTAAACAATGACCTCTACAGATAAGTCGTCAGGATAGTGAAACAAGGGATAACTCGTTAACTCTGCATGTGCGTAGTTCCAAATATTTTCTATTATAAATCTAGGAAGTTGCTATTATGACATCACTGAAGTGAAGCTAAGTAGGTTATCAAAAAACATTTTAATAGAAAACGTACATAGTTTTAAGCCCCCGAAAGCGTCCGTAATATAATGCAATACATGAATCTACATCGTAATCTTATGACAACATACTTTTTAAGGTTTTTTTCCGTACGATGAAACTGATTCGTTGTACGGTGGTAACTATAATATTCTGTGTTCGGTATCTGTAATCGATGTAGTGAGAACATGTGGTGCTACGTATTTCACTCTTATTGCTGTTATAAATGTGTTTTTGTTTCCATTTTGATCTAATAGCACTGTTAAACTTAGGTCGATAACCTGGAAAGAAATCAGAAATGAGACAAATGCTTAATATTATACGTAGGTACTAGTATTTTGAATTCCAACTGTTTCATGTTCGTGAGATTTACATTAAAATATAAACCTGTATATCAAAAGCTAATTTGATATTGAAAGCTGATATGAAATTGTATGTATATATAACTTCATATCATTTCAAAATATAGTTCAGTTTTCGAACACCGTGTATGCATGTATATTGATACGTTTTGGATACTTCCCTTTAACAAACAATAATGTAATATAATTTAAATAATGGTAAATGTCAATGTAGCGTATGCCTACTTCTTAAAATATCCAACAATAGTTACTTTGTAAAAATACACAAAGAGCAAAGGTTGTAATGGAGACAAAGCAAAGGGAGGACTATTATCAATATAAAAGCGAGCTAAAATGAAACTTCAGCGTTCTATGGGCGTTAAGGCAGGAATGCAATGCCACAGGTCGTCTTTTTTATGCTCCCCTGTAATGTTATTTCCACGTTTATGACACTATAAAGACGATACCGGCCACTACGCGTAATGAAATCTTGTGTTCAATACCTGGTGATAGCGTTTTTGCCATTAACGGATACCGAGCTGCAAGTTTCCGCGGTGAATCCTTATGATTATAAAAACCTTTTATCGTCATCTAAAACTAAATTGATTTCGGTTAAATTTCAAGTAGCAAATAAATCCTTTATTATGCCAACGTTAATTTTAATACGCTTAGACGATAATTTTGTAACCTTTAAAGTTCAAGATTCCATCGGCTTGTTATTGTAACTTGACTCTAACACAAATACAGGAATATATTTACTTTAAGTGTAATGAGATACTGTTCAACAAATTAGTTTAACTTTAAATAACAATTTGAATATAAATAGGTATTTATTAAAATAATAACAGATCTTGGTCACTTTTTATTCAAAAAATTACATTTAGACGTTCATACTATCATCAGAATTTCAACAAAGACAGTTTACTTTAGTTGATTTAAAGACAAATACCTGCAATCCAAGCAATATGAATTCATGTAAATCCTTTAGTTGCAGTAGCGTGTGTGGATGTTTTATATTTAAATGTAAAAGCTATTGTATAATAAAAGATAAAAACCAAGCCCGGTCTGTCTGGTTAATACCCGTCCTCGGGCTACGTCTGCGGAGAAATAGCGAAACGAATGCAAATAGTATTTTAAGAGGCAATACCCTTTTGATGGTAGCTCCACTGCACCATCAATCGACTCGGTAGATGCTGAAATTATTTTTTCATATGACTGAATATTATGTGCTGAATGATATTGGTTTTAAAAAACTAACTTGACTAAGATAAAATTAAAATTAATTAAAGTGATTTCTATTTTAAAAAAAACGAACTTACAAAACCTGAATAAGAAAACAAACACATTAACATACAAAAATATTACTTTACATGTATTTGTTATGTTAATAATGCATTATTTATCAAGTGTATGCCCGCATGTTTTGCTATAATATGTATGGAGTTATATTGTTAAGCAGAGGTTGTATAGATCGAAGCTGAATACCTATTATTATTAACCAACGGACATCACATTACGTAACACCTATTAAGCGGCTAATACACTGAAGCAATCGTATCGAGTTCAAAGCGCGAATAAAATTACAGTAAGGTTATTGAGTTATGATCTAAATTCTGCAGTTGTGCCCTTTTCGACATAACATCGACGAAGTTTGTTGATTTTAAATTTCATTTTATTAACCGACATGCCGTATCGTAATAACAATGCCTGAACAATACTGATATCATGCTCTGCGTTTGAAACCAAAAATGTCACAAACGCAAAGAATCACTTTGTTATATAAGTACCTACTTGATATAGAAGTCGCAGACAAGCAAAACAAAAGAAAAGCACAATGTTATAGCGATGAAGGAAAATATCGCGAGGAAACTTGCACACCTTAGAGTAGTTTATAAAATATACATTATAATGTGTCCGTGGGGTATGAAGTCCACTGCTCCGCACTCGACCAGAGTGGTAGACTACGACCTAAACCCGTGTCCAGCAATCCGACAATAAAAAGGTTGAAGAAAGTGATTAGGTAATCATTGTTTTAATTGTTTCAGTTTGGGGTTAAAAATAATCCAAACCAATAATCCCACCCCAGTCAAAATTCAATAGAATAATTGAATGATAAATCTGTAATGAAAATAATGACGTATTTAACAATTTGGTCATAGTCATACACTATTGTTTTAAAAATCATTGTATTATAGTATACATCAAATTTTACAATAAGAGATGTACTACTAAAAAGTCTACTAGACGTTCACGCAAAGTTGAGTTAAAACTTTTACAACTCTATCTATGAAGTCGCCGGTGAGAACATTGAACATCGTTTTCGAATCCTCTAACGTTCGATATAAGATATTTAACTTCCGTTCACACAGATACCCGTAGCAAAATACATGTGAATTGAAATGGCTTTATTAAGAATAAAACTTAAATCAAGTAGAAGCCTTTTATATAACCAATGTTTTTATAAATAGGTATGTAATATATTCTTTTAAATATAAAAACTTTAAACTTTAATAATCGCGTACAAAAAAGTGTAAATAAATAAATTTATCCGTTGTTTCTACCTTGCAATGAAATACGATTGAAATCTTAATTTTACATTTATTTAACTTAATTATCAAACTGAAAATAGCGTTATGTTAATTCATATCTTTTATATCTCACTGTACGTATGTACCTATAGAATTATTATTATACTATCACGTCAGGTCCCTGGGTACATAGAAAACACCAAGTGCCAAACAACTCTATCGCCATAAACATCTAAAACATCGCCTTATACAGTCCATCCGCCCGCCCGCCATTAATGGATGGGCGCGTTATGCACGTCGGAGATATATTTAATTAAAAACATCCAACTATCATCTATTGCTTTTCATAAATATAGCCTCATCTAATATAAATATTCTCGATGTTCCAAATGAAGTTGATTTATTTTAAATTCAACTAAATGTTAAAATAATTTTATTCAAAGATAAATTTTAGTATTTATTTTTTACTAGGTATATGATAATAAAATCATTTCTTATCAATCTTTAAACGTAAATTATTCTCTGAATTTAATTTCGAAATATTACTTATATAGTATTTTAGATATTTCAAAATGTCACTCAGAACTATAAGACAAAGTTCAATCTCTAAAGATGTGTTAGCCACACTTGACGTCGTTGAACTTACAGTTTAAAGTTAAGATGTTCAACATTTCCGATTTAAAATCTATTCCCGGATATTCAAGTTTGTATCTCCGTTCAAGGAAGTCTATATGAAATAGTACTGAAACTTGTTATGCAATCGATAAAAAATTCTCTTACTAAATAGTTTAGTGTCAAACTATAAACACGGAGAATGTTCTTGTAACACTTATACGTTATTTTACGAATAAAATCAAAGGTTAAAATGTCAAGTAAGAACGTCTCTCCGCTCTTTAATCCCCTTCTCGTCTCCGACATCATAACTTCGTCCCTCAATTCACACAATTTTGTATGTAATATTTTCCCAGTTGACTTTCCTCTTTTTCGTACACGTTATCGCTTCTAATAATACAACTACGTTACATGAATCATAATATCGAGCGAAGAATTTGTATTCGAGTATGTGATAATATTTCAATATAGCGTTCTCTAAATTGAATAGAAGCGTTATTGGTGTACCTACATATTTATGAACCGTAGTATTCACAAAACTTTTTTGAAAATACAAAACTTCAAATAATTCAAAAACAGTTTTTTTCGTTGACTGTTCCTACTGTTGTGATTACACAAACCATTAGCACATTTTTCGTGTTGTTTTAAATTAAATACTAAGTAATAACTAAACAATTTGCAGATTAACATCTAGTACTTGGCAGCCAATAATATAATTAAACGAAAACTTATTACTAATAATACCAAACAAGTAGATACGAATTGCCAAGAAACGGTAAAAAATTTGCTAGAGATCGCTCATTATAAGGATGCACTCTTGATAGGATTCTATTTCTTGATAATGACGATCTAGATAAAATTGTCCTCAAGCATATGCATGAGTTGCAGGCAGTGTTTGTATTTTAAGAATATTGATGTTATTTATATCAATTGAAACCGATGAAGTTAAATTTGTATAATAGGTAACGTAAACTAAAGCAATTAAAATTCTGGCTTCCTATATCATTGTCTACGCAATTATCTGTTTGAACGGTAACGCACCAATGCGACCGAACAACAGGACATTTCGTTATTAAAAGAACTGTACTTTGTTATTTAATATCATAATTCTTACAAAGTTATCAATACATTTAATGTCCCCTTTCTGAATATAAGAGATTTAAAAGGGATGTGTGGAATGTAAACTGGAACTCGAATTGGCAGTAGCTCTGCCATACCTCAGGTATGTTCTCTAAACCTTTTAAATCATGAACTCTCGAAACAATAAAGTCTGTCTTCTGACAGAAATAAAAGCATATCTCTTAAGATATTACATTTTACGATACGAAGAGCCAGCTACTTATACTAAATGTGTTCCTTCAAACACATGGCAGGAAAGCTACACAAAGTTTTGGGCGGTTAACTTTTCTGGTCTCTTACCCGTACCGGGATTAAATTTTAAACTTCCACGGACTATCCTCATAAAGTTGATGAGCTAAATTTATTCTCGTGGACTACTTGAGACTAAAATTTTTCTTAGACTCATTTTCTCAAGAATATGTGTTCGTTGTAATACTGATAAAGTGCGTTTTAAAAACACGTGTTCATTATTTAGCGGTATTCTTATAAATTTTATAAACATAATTATGCGAATTTATATGATAGTTTTGTATTATAATTAATTGTAAAAGAAGCGTCACCTGGATTTAATCAATTTCGAAACCATATACTTTTGTTAATATTGTTCAAGTAGGTACCTACCTACCTACCTAGTCTGTCATCTGAAATCTATTAAAAAAATCTCTGAATTCTGTCTACCTGCCTGCCATTGCGTTTATTTATATCACCGTAAGGTTACCTTGATATTAATAAATATATGTTAAGATTCGACATAACTTGACAACGGTCAAGATATGTTAACATTTTTTTGTTTGTAAATCTATTTATCATAGTTTAACTTCATATTGCGGTGGGTGTGATAGTAATAGGTATAGATTTTTCAGTCAAATGTTGTCTTTACTGTGCAGTGTATATAATTATTGTAAATAAATCGTTGTTAATAATATCGTAAACAAACATAAACCCTCAACATTTCTCGCAAAACAAGTGGAGACAACTTTGATGGCAATCTCCCCTCTATTATGTAATCGATATCTGTTATTGCACAAGTTCGCGACTTTATTGATAGAGTTACCGAAGTAATTCCGATAGACACCAGTGTGTGCGATAGTACTCTTGTGACGGAAGAAAAACAAGGACTGAGCCCAGGACAAAACAGTTTCAAACTTGTTTGTAACTTTATTTATTACACTACGATACATAAAGGTAGAAGAAATCCCAATTCCTACCGCAAAGCTGTATTGCTTACGTTTTTGTTTTTCAGTTTGAAGTGTTTAAGAGATGGGCAGACTGCTAACCTATCAAACGATATTAAAATCATTAAGTACTCTGCAGAAACTCTTAACCGTATTTTACATATTCTTATGTGTAAGAGATAGAAAAATTGTCTCAGGTGCCAATTTCGGACGGCAAATCTGTTGGCGAAGACGATATTAAAGCAACCAACTTTTTCTCCCGAGCTTACATAATACAACACTGACAACGTGTAAAGTCCAAATTAATTCCCTAACGGTGACGACAAAGTCTTTGAAGACCTAATGCTTTAAAAACATTTATACTCCATTTATTGAGCAATAACGTTTCATAGAATATTTGTTACAATAAATAATAATAACTTCATTTTTCGTCAATTTATCGTTCAGTTAAGAATAAAAGGAACTGCGGGACTTTTTTAAGAGGCACGAAATCAGTGTCTTTAATCGTCTTGAAGGAACTGGGTTCGGTGCATTTCATCGGTTGCTCTAAAGAATTTTCTCTTTTTAATATGAGCATCGATTCCAATTACAAAAGATCAAAGAATCGCCGCGCGGCCCACTTCGTCTTTGTTCAAACGAAAGATGAATTATTCAGAGCGCTGGAAACGTTTCAATTGGCCAGCTATAAAAAAGGCAACGGTTCGTTGCTTTTTCCACTAAATTAAAATTTTTCTTTATTTTCAATAGCGAAATAATATTTAACAATTCCATTCCATCAATAAGTACTTTATATTATTTTTGTTTAAACGAATATAAGTCAATCCTCAAACTACACAGCATTCTTCATTAATGTATTGTCTATGTCAAATTAATAATAAAAATATGAAATCACAATAAATAAATTTATTTATTACAGGTAGCAAGAAAACTAAGCAGGCTTACAATGAGTTAAATAATTCTTGCAGTCCTGTTCCTAATAAATACTAACCAATTTACGGTTGTTTAAATATTTACAGCTACCTACTAAAATAGCAAGATTATATAAGTTTCATAATGTTTTATGTGATAATTTTAATACTACAGGTTATATAGGTATAAAAGTTTTTTTTAAAGTACTTGCAATGTAAGTGTTATTTTAACGGGTGTATTTTTATGACGGCGACACCTGGCAATCCGCCCGTGATTGAGAGAACCGGCCGTACTGGAAATTATTGAGCGTAATTTAAGCGCGCAATTTGTACGTATACGCTACCTGCACCATTCATCACCGGTGAATGTGAAGAGAGTCAACAAATCAACACAACTGTTAAGAACAATGATCCTACACTGATTATGTAAAACATAAGTAGCATATCTGTTTATCGTACCCATAATAATTCCATATAATGTTTTTTTGTACAAGTTAGTTATTACTCAATATATATATTGAACAAAATGGCAAAGTCAAAAGCCTGGTGATAAAAAAAACTATGTATTGTTAAACAAGTACAGGTTTATAGAGGTGACACCTGGCTGCGCCCGTGATTGAAAGGGCCAGCTGTACGGTGAATAATTGAAGCGTAATTTATGCACGCAATTTGTACGCGCGAATTTGCTTCTTGCGTCATTCATCACTGGTGCGATTCATTTCGGCAATAACCAGCATAACTGTAGAGTTACGAGCAACGACTATGGGTCGTGTCTAATATTTTAGAATCCATAACTATAGTATCCGCAGCTTCCAAATAAAATGATAATAGTATTAGATGATTACTTACCATTAAATGATAATATTCTTGTCCAATGACTATGACAGGCATAATTTAAGAATACCAGTTCTTCATGTACAATTATTAAACTATCGAAACATTCTGAGTTCTAATGTTTTACTTAGCTCTCACATCAGATCTAAACATTAACGTGTTAGAATCAATATCGAATTAAGAGGGGCATTGCTAAAATAAAATTAACGAGCGGTGTTCCCGGCGGAAGGCGACGCCAGGAAGCGGACGCCACTGTCTGAATTTATCTAAGTATATTTAAGAACAAAACTTAATAACTCAACTGAAAAATTGCCCTTATTACTATTGTGTAGTTAATAGTATATTGGGTATTTGTTTTACTTATTTACTGTATTTAGAAACGCTAATAAATTCTTCCAATTAACACGCCCATATTGTGTTTGTGCAATAATTTTATATACATCATTATTTGTTTGTTTTGTTCAGTACGGTTTTATAATTTATAATACCTGACAATTTTTTGCAATAACAATTTCCAATCACGACAAAGTAACATATTATAATAGTGGTTCACTCTCGTAATACAGGTATGCGGAAAATATTAAACTTCAATAATAATTCACTACGAACACAGCGGGCTAGTCATCGTGCGCGCCTTGTTAGTAATCGCCAACGTGAAACCGGAATCTGTATAAAACCAATTTTATACAAGCGTTATAAATAAATATTAATATTATTCATTAAAATATTTTAAATGAGATACTGATATTACATGTATTAAAATGATATTGGCTTTACTACTGGCCCGTTAAACTCATAGGTGAAGGTCTCATAGGTTTGATTCCCACATAGGATCTATATTCATCATGTTGTGAATATTTTTTGCCATTAAAAAAAAAACTATTACACGATGAAAAATTTATAAATATACAATCCGCAGTCATTGCCTTTAACAGAACAGTTACAATAACGTTTGCTGAAACGATTCACTCGAGTGTTACCTGTGATGAATGACGCAAGAAGAGAATCCGTGTAGTGAACAAATTGCGCGCATAAATTGCGATTCCATAATTGCGCGTACGGCCGGGCTCTCTCAATCACGGGTGATAGCCACGTGACGCTCTCCTTAACACGCACTTGAAAAAAAATAATAGCTTTTATCCGGAATATCGTCAGTGTCAGTGTTACGGTTGCAATTAATGTTTTGTAATACATATCTGTAGCCCCTTAAATTATCTGATTGTAAATATCGTACACGAGATTTGAGTATTTGGATTTTTTTCGAGAGCAAAATGCCTAATGGTTTTTGAGAAGCGAATACTTTATACATGTATTAAAGCGCTTAGAAAATGTCAAAACAGTTCGTACTTCTGATGCAGGTATTATATTGTATTTAAGTGAGTAAATAACTGTTTTTATTGTTAATGTAGCAGTAACCAATGATTAAGCTTCAGAATAGAAATTATGTTGAATAAATTCACAGTTTAACGTACCAAACAATGTAAATTATTATGACATTAGGTTGTAGGTCTTACAGAGCCCAACGAAGCCTATTTACTATTCAAATCAAGCCCCTTTTTCATCTTCCACGGGTGCAATAAAAATTAAATTATACAGAATTTTATTATCTCCCTCTTCGGGCTCATAACTCAGAAGAAATATTCATGAGGAAACTTTTTAACTAGAAATTTGTAATTGTTCAAATGTATTTATGGCTCAAAGGTAAATCAGTGATTGTTTGAACCCAATATGTATTTAAAGTTAAATCGATAAATTTTGTTTAACAAAAATAGGGTTTCCGGGTTCCTCTAAGTCAGCATTAACACTTAATTCGATTCAAAGTCCAAGGAAAGTCAAGGTTCGATTAACACCCAAACTGCCGAAAATTTTCCAATCAGCCCCTGTAAATTGGAAAACTTTTATATGCGTTCAAACGCCCAGGTACCCATTCTGTAGCCGGTTTCGAAGAAAGTTTTTGTTCCGTTTCAAAAAAAAATGATTGAATTTGAAAACCAATAGCATTTCGCGATTTAAAAGTATGGTAGGTACTAAATACAAATAAGGCCAATATGTGATTTCCGAGCTCAATACTTATAACGAACAGTACGATAGACGAAAAAATATTGAGACAAACAATGTGTTCTTGATTCATAAAAAAACTTTATAATACAAGATAATGAGCACACAAAAGGGCAGAAATTTGAGCAAGAAACATACAAATGGTTAATAAATGAATAGACAGATATAAACGGCTTTTAGATAACCTGATTACTATTCGAGGGAAGATTTAATAAATGAGTTTAAATACAGAAATACGTAGTCGTTTCACGACTCGTTTCATTTCAAAGCGTAATGAATAGCTGCGCTTCTATTTTTATACCGGAAGTATAATACGACTCTTCTGTTTACTTTTGCTATTTATCAGCAGAGAACCAATCGGCGTGACAGATCTTAACTTCCTCTAATATGTTACGTTAATAAATTTCTAATGATATCCTCTGGTAACACATATATGTAGGTACAAGACGAAGGTAATTATTAAAACAAAAAATGTACTATACGTACAATTTCATTGCATAATGGCCCAATCTTAACTAGCCACCCTTATTAAAGATGTTGTAAACATGCATCAGGAGTCATTTATTTATTTTTGGAATAAATACAATACTGTACAAATCAACGCTTAAAAATAACAACAACTAAAATATATTGCGTATAAAAAAAGAGGACACATTGGTCCAGATTCTGAGTAAATACCTACAATTAGTTATACGAATTAAGTAAAAGAGTAAACATCCATATATATACCTAATTTCATATTAAAATGTATAGTAAATTAGGTAGATTGATAATACACAAACAAAGAAAGCCAACGTGACAATAATATTACATATAATAATCGGTTTTTACTGCTGACTGTTGCGGTACCTGTGTGGACCGGCGGTGTAATGTATTTAGGAAATTTCTGCACTGGGTAGATTTTTAACAGAACGATAACAAGCGATTAAAGAGTATTTAAAAGCCAAAATAATTTTCATGTTAGAAATAAATAAATGAACATATGACAACTTGCGTGGTTTAAATAAAATGGAAATATAGTAACAACAACATTTCAGCTCGGTCATCTTTTAATAAAGCCTGACCAGACTCACCACGATAACCGATCGGACTATACGTACCGGTAATAACCTAGTAATATAACAATGTTGTTATTAGGGCACAGCAAATTGGTTTTTGGCTCGATACCGCGCACGACCACACGCCGTTCTCGCGGTCATTAGCAATTTTGGCAAAGCTACATCAGCCCGCGTCTAACTTATGACTTTATGAGACAACAACCCGGCTAAATTGCCTTTCACGAGCTATAAAAAAATAAACGTTACGCGTACTATCATTAATTACATTCGTTATATCCATAGGCAGCTACCAACACTTTATAGTTTCGTTTTAAAATTAAACATAAAATATGAAATGCTTTCTCGTATTATTTTTAAAATATATTTGGATTGTTAATCTTATTAAACGCGTTAATGTGTTACGGTAACACTAAATGGAATGGTTTTCTACACATCGTTTGTGAGTTCATTAAAACTATCGCTTAATATACTGAAATCGTAAATAAAAACTATGTTTATCAATAAAATAATAAGCACACAAACAGTTAATTCCAACAATTTGCAATTCCTTGAGACTTAAATGTATACTGTCTATACATTTGTAGTTAAGTTAGTAGAACTTGTCGTATCTTAAACAATAACTACTAACGAGAAGGCATCGTCGCGAGCACTAAGCAGTACGTCCGAGATATCGCAGCATCTGTTTTTAATCTTATTAACATTCGTGTCTTGTTACTCCAGATATCGTCAGATCTGTCTTATTATCATCTTAATTATTAATTAGCTCTATTGACTTCGTTTGTAATAAATACGCTTCAAGAATAATAAGGAACGCTCATAGCATCGATGTCTAGTTATAAACCCCACGCGAAGTGATTCTTTGAGCGTATGACCGCTTGAGGCACGTTATTATGACATGACATGAGCAATCCTCGCTGTTATCATTAATCGTACTTTTTGTACAATTAGTGTTGTGTGTAGGTCGCTATCTTGAACACTTACTTTATCAACAATGGAGTAATACTACCAGTTTAAGTTAATAACTTAGTTGTGAAGATCGACAGCGAACCTTACCCAATTACTTACAATTATGTCAAAATACTGCAGTCTCATTATATACGTACAACGCTCATCAGTTTTCATATTGAATTTCAATTTTTTTAAAACGTTTTATTGATTTAAAACTGTAACACTGTTCCAACCATAAACAGTACTTAGAAAAACATTTTATATCATATCAACACCTAAACTTTTTCCCGCAATGCAAATTAAGTTTCATGTCTCTATTTAACAAGAGAAAATGTTAATTCATTCAACCATCGACTCAATGGCCATTTCCCTACGCCGGCGTGTGTATACGCATTCAAAGCTATTCACAATCCCGAGTACGCATCGCAACATCGGAATCATTGCCTTTACAAACGCTATACTCTTATTTAAAAGCTAGCGAGTCTGAGCTTTACATTTGCAACATTAACTGTGGACTATGGGTACTTATAAGACTAAACAACATTTAAGACATTACATGATTTTATTTTCCATGAGGTGTAGTAGTCTAATAATGCCGTGGTTTAGATTTCAGCATCCCCCTCCGGGGGTTGGGGTTCTAACTTTGACACGGATCTTCGAATTTGAAAAAATATATGCATTTTATAAAACTAAATAGTTCTTGAAAACTATCTTGGGGAAAGCTACACGCATTATTAATCTTCATCTTATTCATTAAAACCTCTGAACCAAGCAAACCTGGATATGACCATCGTAGACATTTGCAGGCCTGGTATCGGTAATTCAAAGTTGTATTATTCGTATGTCACAATTCTTGACCATTATATTAATGCTAACGTAATTACTGGAATACGTAACAACACAAACATACATTTGTTCATTTAGACCGCTTAAAGGCTATGCACGAGTATTGTTCTTTTATTGGCATCTATTGGGAGAATATGTAAAAACAACTTTGATTTTTATTGTACGTTATAATAATCACATAAACGACCGAACGAGGATTAAGGTAATTCATTGCCTATTAGTCGACTGCACTCCGATATCTATTGCGTACCATTATCGTGTGTGAATAAAATCTTTTATTAATGATCGTTGTTATGCAACATCTACCAGATCTGTAAAACCATTCTAATACTATGTACCGATCAAAAACCAAACATTCCAAAACTACAACGAAAGAAATCTCAATCATAGAAATATTTATATTTTTTATGTGATATTTAAATCAACATTTGAATCATTTGGTGTCGCTCTGAAAGATAGAATTACCTGAATAAATATTCTGATTACAAACTTTACATTAAATAAGAATTGAAACATGTTTTTGATTAGTTTGCAAGTAAGAATTCAAACTATGACAATGTTAACCATAAACATTAAACACAACATCTAATAATGTCAGATATTCATAATGTAGAGTGACTAAATCAGTTCCTCGTCAATTCCATTCGTGTCCGGACATATTCCGGTACGTATAAATCGTTCTGTTTCATAGGCATCCCGTCCTGAACGTTTCGCATCGTCAGCTACGTATCGACATCATTGCCTATTCAAACGCTACGTACCATTTAAAAGCAAGCCTAGGATTGCTATTGAGGAATATATTAGAGAGTTGGATGTGCGCGAGTGTTTATAAAAGCAATTGCTGTTTTAATTCTCCACCAAATACAAATGCTAACGTAGATTGGGCATATGTCAAAACGTCACAGAGTACGCTGTTATGATGCCGTAAAGACATTTTTATGAAAAGTATTTTTAAAAGACACGCGTAGTGGCTTGGCTTTCTGAATGTCTTTAGTGAAAACTGACTTTCGCTAATGCATGCCATGCGTCGATGTATTGAGCTATCAGAATTAAAATATACAAAGAATACGGTTGCATTATAAAAATATTTTGCGCATAACAGCAGTATGAAACTTATTTTAAATTCACGTCATGGTTATTGATGTTTTACGTATAAGCCGTTTAGGACGTGTCGTAGCATCTTGGATCATGTGTATGTGTGATCAGAACCAAACAAATATGATTTGCTATTATCTTTGATTAGGTTCTAATATCTATCTATGAGTTCTACACTTGTATATGAGTGAGAATCAACAATTGTTGCATTAAATTAAATTGTACCGAAGAAAAAGTTTTACTTAATTTCAGTTCCTTTTATGAAAATATGTAGTAAACATTATTATTTCTCAACATATGCTTTTTTGTTAGGACGCTATGCTTGAATAAATTAAGAAGATACCGAAAATTGGGCATAAAATTTAATTATAACCACGGTCTGGCGGACTATACGATGTTGCTCTATGTAACTTGGAAGCCGAAAGATTTAGAGCAGTAATATTATAAATTCAGAATATAAGTACTCTCGTTCAATTTTGAGGGTGCACTTGAGAAAATTAAGGAAAGGTGGTCTTATCCACTTCAGCTGCCACTCCCAAAGGTTAGGATTCGAGTTATTATCTGCATGACAGTATTAAATTTGACTTATTTATAACCTACCATTAGTATTGTTCCATTCGTTCTATTACGGTATAAATCAGAGAAATCAAAGAGCCTACTGCATAGGTACTCGAACAGGTTTACAAAGACTGAAAGCGTTGTGCTTCAAATTTTATTAATATGTATAAGGCAGTTGAGGCTCCCTATTAATTATTCAAATTACTTCCTTTATTTTTACTCGGATGTTATAATAAAAAATTAATTTCACGTAATTTAATTCTTATCTACTGCGGCAAGACCATATCTAAGAATAAATTTCGTAAATTATTCATGAGGAAAGTTTTAACGGCGACATGATTTTAAAACCGACATTTGTAAGCCTCGCTGCCTAATAATTATGTGAAGTTCAAACGAGTGTCGCTTATACGTAAACGTGGTTTTCGAATGTTTTTACTCGTAACATCTTTTATGAAAAAAATTAAGCGTCTCCTGAACTGGTAACTTAACTATCAAATGTTTAATGCATACAAATCATGTATTTTAACTTTACGAACATCAACACTCCTGCAACAAACTGCTCGATTCATCTGATACGAATTCAACTGCTGAATTCGATTCTATTCACTTGTTCCTATTATCACAGTGTAAAAATCACGCAGTGCTGCTAAGTGATAGTATCCTTATTAACTTCCTTTAATATAATTTAAAGCATCACTAAATATGTTTGCCTCGTTATTTATTTTAACTTAAACTAAATGATTTAAATAGCGTCAGCTTATTGGTATACATTGTTTCTAAAATAACACAACGCTTAGTGGAATATTTCGTTTGGTTCGTTGTAACGAATTTGCTTGGCAAAATAAGAAGACAAACAAAGGAGAGTTGGCGTCATCGCTTACGTTAGACGAACGTACCCCAGCACATGTACTCAACCTGTACCTCAAACCCATAGAAGACCTTTGTGTGTAGCGTATCCAAATTTAAAATGTTTAAATTAAATTAATTAAATTATCAATTAATTTAAATGAACCTGACTGAACAATATTTTGATTTAAACAAATAATGAAAAGCTAAAAGTGTATAGGTAAACGAATATAAATTACTCGCATTTCTTAATTCCTCCCAACGTTATAACCATATAATAATAAACTCACAGCAAGATATTTCATTATTGGCAGCTAATGTGTTCCAAGTACGAACTGTGAAGAAATTGTCAACACATTAACATACGCAATACTAAAAACATTTACAAATAGTTCGGTAGTCACAATAAAGTAATACTTTATTTAAAACTATAACCGAACGGATACTTACATATAATATATAGACAAATATACTCTATTCCATTTGTTTACTAATATACGGATAAAGACATACTCATAAAACTTATGTAGTGTGAGATGTTTAATTTCTCAATAAAAACCTAATTCTAACATTTTTAAAGAATCCAAGATTATATGAAAAGTTTGAGAATCACAGTTTAACAGTAAACACGCCGTTCGAAACACGCTTACACTCGGCGCGGATGTGAAGTTAGTTTTAGCTTCTAACTTGCTACGGCGAGGCAACTAGCATAACAAATACCGACTATAACTACTCAGAACGTAAATATTTTTAAGGCTATGTTTAATTACCCCGACTAATGAAAGAAAATTTCCTAATATAAATAAATTTAATCCAACTAACATCCATATCCATAAAAAAATAAACATTTAATAATAATAATACCATCACGCCAGGTCCCTGACGGGGAAGGCAGAAAACAATAAACTTATACAATATACACTGCTAGCAAACTGTTCATAATATAATATTAATCAACCGCAAGATTGAGCTTTTCGGGCATCATAAACAAAAAACTAAACACCATTAACGGCAGATATGTAAATGTCGCTAGTCCAACGTATTCTAGACCGAAATCAAACTTAGTCCATATAAATTTTACATAGATCCTACATATAGTATGCTCAATAATTATATACGCAGCTGAAAGATTCCATCCGATTGCACAAACTCGTTTCTATTGTGAAATTCGCATGGCCGCGAATTTGCTTTGATCGAAACGCAAGCACGCAGATTTGCATCACGCATCGCCTGTTAGAGACGACGTCGATTGGACGTCAACATTGCGAACCTAATTTGTGGTTCAATCAAATTGCTATTAATTACATTGCTTTAGTTATATGGTTCCTCGTGAATAAGCAGATGTTATAATAGCTGCAAGTAGAATAGTGATCATGTATCACGATACATAAATTGGTTGTGAAATAATTTAGTTTTGTAATAACCGAGGCTTGCTTAAACATAATTTTTATTGGCTATGTTTAGCTATTGCTTATGAAAATCAAAGTAGCAGTGCCGATACGTTGTAACTGATACGACATAGTACCTAACAAACTCTACGCTAAGCTGCAATTCTAAATGAAATAAACTTGTAGAACAATTTTTTATCTGCGACCCAAATTGCTTCACATATAAATATTGTCATTTTATATAAATTATTTTAATAAAAAAAAAATGTGAATCCTAACATTTAGACCACCTAGAACACCTAACGTGTCTATCTAACTCATCTCTCAGCTATAACCATTAGAGTTTTGTTATGAATCAATTTTGTATGAAGGCTTCTTACATCGTTTAAAATATAATGAAACTTCTGTAAAGTAGATAATAAGTATAAAATTAAATGTATAATTATTTAGCGGTAACGTTAGACTAACAATAACGATTTAGACGAGCATACGATTCTAGCGCATATATTGCAAATTCAAGAGTAACAAGTAGCAACCCATCTGTGGCTATCCTCGAAAGGCACCGGTACTGATAAATATGTATGTATTAACTAGACTAATTCTACTAACTCCGATATTCCGGTAATTCTGTTATCAATGAATGTTGTCCAACTAACATACTTATTAACACTTGTACTAACCGAAGTAATCGACACTCACTCCCGTAGTCTTATTCGACATCGGTTGCAGATGTCCATGGATCGTAGCATAATAACTCTTAGTTATAATTATAATTTGCTTAAAAATAAAATATACGGCAGCGTTGTTTAAATGTTTACTCACAATTTTATTTATGTTGTGTTTTAAAGAAATATTCACCTGTACAACGTATATATGTCCATCAATGAACGATTTTTCTTTCATTATTTCTAATACTCCACAACTGACGTAGGTATAGAACGTATGATTATATTACGTTTCTATCCATGTTATGTGAATGTGAAAAGTTAAGAGCAATGTGGCGTAGACATATCTCGTCTGAAGACTCGTGGTTAACCGCAGTCCTCTGCACGACAACGCAAAGGACTGATCCAGACCTTGACATTTTCTCCTTATGTAGAACTTGTTACTCAAATAAAATTCCAACAAAAGTTAACCATGGAACCCACAAATGAAGTAAAGTAACAAATTATTAATTCATAAACGATTAATTTTAATTTTATGTATCCATGACCAAGTAATAGTCGGTTTAGAATAATGTTGAACAGTAAAGGCGAGTATTTCAGTAAATGAATGGTTCATTATTTCATTACATCGAAATATTCTGTACCATATGTAACTAGGCTAGATAGATACTGTAAACAGCTGAGTTATTCACAAGAATAATAAGTATATATTATATTACCATATCACTATATCGGTGGCAACTGTGTATGTATAGTAGAGAATTAGATAAGATATTATTGCATATTGGAAATGAATAATTGGTAATTTTAACGTACATATATAATTGAATACATATGTATATGAACGTACATATATGATTGAATAAAATATATCATTTAATATGTGATATGATATTATGATTATAAACTTAATTATATAATAAACTGAAGCGTTCATTTCAAATACATTACAGAATCATTCTGATATAGCATTATTTTCAGTAGACATTGCGTTTGCTGCAATCATGAGAGTAGTGAAATAAACAAATAGAATGTCTATATAGTAACCGGGCGATTGGATTTGAAACAAAGCTAACGAACCGTTGAATCATGTAAACAGGGGCAAGACGACCGTCTTGTTTACCTAAAGAGCCTTTGCTTCATTAGGATCCAATTTACTGACAACAAATTAATCCCCTTTCGGTTCCATTGTAGTTGCTTATAGATTTTAAAGTGGTATTGAGTACACCGTTACCTGATCGCTTTTAAAAAGGATTTGTTTTGTTCCATTGCCTGTGATTAGAATATAAGATAAATGTTACTTGGTGCTTTACTTTTGACACAAATATTAAAACTGAACTTATTGGTAAAAATATTAGCATCAGAAATGAGTTTGCAATAGTTTCACCAAACGAATTAAAGTATTGGTAAACAACATAAAGGTAAAGACGAAGATTTGAGGCTTAATATTAATAATAAGAGATTTGTGGATGAAGGTTTTCCAACTACTTTATTTATTTTAACAAATACAACACAACAAGATTTAGCGGAGCTTTTATTCTGTTCTCAATAGAAAGCTAATAAAGGGAATCATTGAATAACCCAGTTCAAGAAAGCAAACTGCTAAGCGGAGCACAATGCATCAAAATGGAGAACTTTTCTATTGAGGATTTTGAATTAATTGCTTTTCACAACATAAATTTGTAGGACTTTGAACGTCAGCTACGGAAACTAAAGCTATTACTTGTACGACTGACTTCTGTTTGGGCTCCTTTTTAAAACAATAAAGTAAAAATATAATTGACATTTAAATAAAATATTAGTAATAGGGTATGTACTAGGTAGTATAGGAAACCAAGAGTACATACATACATAATATCACGGCAGGTCCCTAACGGGGTAGGCAGACAGTACCGACTGCCAAATATCTCTGCCCTTACAAACCTGACGCGCTTCGTCTACATTCAACACTCTCTTCATGCATACTTGCCGGTTTCGGAGATAAGTACCAGGTAGTATTTAAAAGTATTAAAGAGTCTCTTCTGCTATCTATTATTATAACAGCTAGACATATTTATTTATTTTTCTTTTTATCCCTACAAAAATACAATTTTCATAAGTTTGTTTTAATAACAATAATGTTCTTTAACATCGTAAAGAATAAATGGATTGTTTTGTTTTATTAAGACACTTGGGAGTATAATTACACATCGAAGCCGTGTTTTTGTTGCATTGTGAAAACTAGACCGTATATAATGAAATAAATCATTATGTACTAAGGAATGTGTAGGTAAAGTTGGTCAAAATGGTATCGTTAACTTTCAATAGGGTTACTAAATGTACTCGTATTTTATAAAATATCACTTTATAAAGAAATGAGGCAAAAAATACTTCTCACAAAATCAAACCTACAAATTAGATCAAAGAAGACTAAAATCAATAACGTTAAGAGCCAGAAACATCCAGGGATTCATTACAAAGGGGTTTGAGGTTTTTGTTCGATTTTAATTCGAACTTATATTGCTTTTGCTCGAGCAGTTTAAAAATTAATTAAAGTCATCACTTTTGTCATCAAAGACGGAAGCGTTATAAATAAATTATCCCATTGTGTTACTCTGACCGCGGTTTTAGTTTCTCTCAAGGGTCGCGACTGAACGAATATAAATGAATCTTATATTTATGATACTTTTTTTCGCTGCCTCTGTTCTTGGTAGCGTTTTATTGCTCGTGAAAGGGTACGAATTGTTTTACTGACAGATTTACGAGGAAATATTTGGCGTTTATTTTAACTGTAAATGTTCTTTTTCGAGTTTCAAAGAAGGCAAAGATGGGATGTAGACAAACAGGGTTCTATTTCTATGTTTGCAATATTTTCAGTTTTAGTTTTAATTTTTACCGCAGGAATAGTTACAGATATTGCATATGCTCAAAATTTGTTTTCGCTTATATATTTACAAAAAAAACAATAATTCGATGTAATAATATTTATTTGTCCGTCTTAAATATTTTTTTATCTTAGACATATCAGACATTAAAACAGACCTGATAGATGGGCCAGTAGATAAGTCGCAGATGTGCTTGCTGCCCCGAGGGATCTATTTGGAAGGTCGTGACGAATCTCATTACCTCGATCATTAAACAAACACAAAAATATGGGCATTGCTATTTATCGGCAAAAATGGACGTAGCACAGTTAATTACATGATCCCTACGTCCAGTAGACAATAGAATCAGAAATCTATTGAAAATCAGCTAGTATGTTTTAACATACATCGTGTAAATTAATACTGCTGCGTTTTTGTAATACATTTCAATTTTAGTATCCATGGATATACATTATGATGTAGACATTTCATATGACGCATCCGCGTTTGATTTTCCAGTGTTAATGATTCATTCAAGATCCGCTATATTGGAGTGGTGCGGAGAGGCAGAAGGCGCTAACTCGATAACAAGACACAACGGCAGCTTTGCTAATTGCAATTTATTGCAGGTACTACAAACAAGTCTGTTTCACTCGACGCTCACGTACCTATTTGGAATTAATTTGTAAATTTCAACGAGCAATTAGATGTTCTGTTGTCACTTGGTTTAGTTTTCATGTAGGATTATTATCTTACATGAACATTAGACTAAGGCGTATGTAAAAAGGACTACCATCGTATAGATGGTAGTCCTTTTTACATACCACTACTAGGCACGGGGCTCGCCCGGCATAACGAGAGGCCTGGAGGTAAGGATACGGTGCCTTTCTGTCGGATGTCTCTAAGATCTCCGAGGATAAGTACTTTACGATAACATTCGGAACCCACAGCTTAAGGTGCCCTCCGATCTTTGGAAACGCTTGTAAATATTCGCCACTAGCGGTGGCCCATCCATGCCTCGAGCGGCCTCAGTATCCCCAACACATTTCGTATAAATGTACTAATTGTTTACAGCTCCCACTGTTACGAGCGTTACCTATTTTGTTACTTACTTTATCAATAAACAATTTACAAATTTAACATATTATATTATATTAAGGTATACAAATAATTATTATGAAAGGATCAATTTATTGGAATTGCATTAGTCATCAGACTTAACTGTCAAAAAAAAAATCATACTGGCGACACTGGCATTTTTACATTAGAACATAAATTTCCAGAATGGACTAAATACTGAAAGAACCAAATTATTAATTGTTATATAAATGTTATTATATTTATATATTTTTGCATTCTAATAATAATAACTACTTAAGTGAAAAACCAGATTCTTACACCATGTACACAAAAGTATGTAAACAAAACATTTATAGTTATAATGTTATTAACTACTCGCATTATGAATATAATATATTAAAATACAGACATGCATGTAAATTCTTAGATATCTAATTTTAAAGTAATTGAAAGTCATGTACTGTAGTTATTCACGTAAAGGTTAGTTGTAACGCACAGGTAAGAATCATGGGAATAGCTGTCAGCGCAAACGAGTTTACACTTAGTTAATTAAAAGATTACACACGAATGGGCAATTAACAGCGGATCCGTTCTCGCATATTTTGTTACGCTGTCTCGGATATGTAGGATCGGATCTGGGAATATAAGGATCTACCTATTATTCCAATTAGAGTAAAAAATACAAAAAATTCAATAATCATTATTTAATTATATTCACTCGTAATTACAATAATGAACGTCTTTATTCTGTCCCAATAACATCACCTAAAGTAGGGACCATAATTACTTAAAGCGACTAGACGTATCGACCTGTACTTTATGACATCAAATACAGTATACGTAAGTATATAATGAAAGACAGCTCTTTAAAAATTCAACAGACCACGTAAAACTATTTCAATAGTTTTATTAACAGTAATGAACCTACAAACATGTGTTCTTCATTCCAGCGAGGTATTAGAAGCTGTTCAAAACTTACAAACCTAAAGCGCTTTCTTAAGTTCGAGTAAAAAAGCATCCTAGTTGAAAAACAGGAAGCTAACAGTTCTGGGAAGTTAAGTGGAAAGTTGGAGGTCTCAGTTTTGTTTTTATTTATGAACAGTTTACTGATGTAAGTAATGTTCACTTTAACACTTTAAAACTTTGCGTCCGATGCTAAAGATTGTGATTTATTCACTGCGAACGTTTTTAGACGATAGTACGTGCAGAAATTGAAAATATAACAGATTTTATGGACCCTTTTAAAGTTTGTGAAAGCGGCAGTTAAAACTCGGGCAAACACGTTTTATCGAAAAACGTAGAACTGATGATAATGGTTGCTCATAAAGAAGTATGCGGCCGATAGATTCTGCGCGTTACCAACTTTTAGGGAACCTACCGCCATTAGGGGGACCCAAGTACTTTTCTAACTAACGTTAATGACGCGACGTCCCTATAGCAGAATGTTTCGATGTAAAATATTTCGAATCAATTATGCATTTCAGATAGGTACCTACTTGATAATTTTATGCGATGCTCTTACATATAATTTTATTGAATCTTATCCATAAACGAATGTTTCATAGTGTAACAATCTTATCTTACTAATACTACGTGGATAAGTTTACTTACTTACTCTTACAAATAGAAGTCCCTATGTTATTGTTTTCGTTAAATTTCCGTTTTCTACAATGCAAAGAAGAACATCCGTCCGCTTTGATTCTGTGAACGTATTAGCATTGGATTTGAATAGAACAAACAAAGGGATTGTTCAAGACAGTGTGCTTTCGTAGGCGATTGTAAATTCAGCGTATCGTAAAATCCAAGCAGAGGCCAACTACTACGAGTATAAAAGGAAAAAATAAATGTCTATTTAGGGTTCAATCGAAACAGTTTTCATAAAATAAAATGGACGAATTCTAAAACACTGACTAAGTAAATGTGTGCTGGTTGGACAGTTGGAAGGTCTCTTGTAAAAATATACTTTTGTTTTATATTCACTTTGTTATTTATACATAATATGTTTCAATCCGGAACTTTAGACCAACTTTTGAGATTCTATGTGTTAAAAATTGTAGAAAAAAAGTATTGCTCGTTTCTTGCGTTATAAGTAAAAAAGGTAATTTGTCCAGTGGAGAGTCCCTTAATGTGTTTCTGAATACTGTCTCCAAGCGCTATTAGCAAGGCGCTAAAGTTCCACATAATTCTGTCTTTCCCTTGCACTCATGCACTTAAGAACTCATGTAGACTTGTAAGATTCCCTCTCCGCAACAAATAAAGTTATGTATATATAATATCAAACTAAAAATAACATAATAAAGCAAAAAGCAGAAGAAGACAGGAAAAATATAATGAATATATGTGTACAATATATACGTACTATGACAATATATACATACATATTGTCATAGTACGTATATATTGTACATATTATTTACATTTATTTATAACGATGATGTTCTCCTCTTTGTATACATAACCAACCAAGGTCCAAGCTTTGTCGCACTAGCCGCAGCAATCATAAAAAATATTGATATATATAAAAGCAGAGGTACACCACAATACCGTATACTAAGGAAGATAGTATAATGAAAATATTTTTTTTGTCACGTATACAAAGCCAGAAGTATTAGACAATTTGTAGAAACCATTCTGAATCTTGAATGGCTCACCAAAAAATATTCTTAAGTAATCCGTGCTATGCGGAACATGCAGATCTGTCGGTCCCAAGTGTAGTTGCAAGAAAACAGATGTTAATTATTAGATTAAGTCAAACGCTTTTACGCCTTTAGAACTAGCTCGGTATAAGCTTGCGAGAGACGGGCTAGCTACTTATCTTTATACCGCAATGTAACAGCGTAGTGAAGGATGTTTCGGGCTTTTCTGATTTGCAGAATGAATACTGCGCTTGCCAGAGGAACAAGCACGGGCCCCAATAGTATTACAGAATATTGTAGACCATAATAATTTGTGTTTATTACTTAAAGACTGCACCCTTAAAAAAATTACAGATGAATATAAAATATAATGTAATTATGTCTATTGAGTTACGGTAAACTTAGTTGAAATAAATGTAGCACTTATAAATTTTCTCTTACTCGTTGAAATCACGTATCGCTTTTACGACTCATAAGTTTTCTAACGTAACACGAACTATCCAACAACAACCATTAGGTCCACGGCACCACAAGGATAACTATAAATAATTTTAAATAAGCTTACGTAACAATTTAGTTAATCGAAATAGTTTTAATTTACTATAATATGTACAAAACAATCCTGAATTACGCATCCATTGTCAGTAAAAAATGTACAGCCATGTTATTAAAGGAAAACATGATAACATTACAACAATTAATGGATTAGTAAAAGCGGATACCGCTTTTTACTAACTTACAAAATCCTTCAATTTTGTTACTGTTAAATTAGTATCATTTTCATACCTACAATAATAATTAATATAGTAAACTAACAATAAATAACTAAAATATTTAATTCGCTCAAAAAAAATTTTTTTTCGCATATCATAGTTTTGTTACAAGACAGGCGTGAACTTTTCGTATGATTTTTTTTTTTAATTACATGGTGACGTAATTATGATTATAACAAAGGAAATATATATCACACAAGCGTAATATAAGGAAATTATATGTGAAAACAGAACGACGACATATAAGTTTACGCTAAAACCAATCCCAATCCCGCAGGCTTGTCTTTACGAAATAAACAAATCAAGAGCGGTCCATAGTTATTCCAGCAGCGACTTCATTAGAAAAGTTTGTTCCTCCTAAAGCTGAGCCCCGACGGTATTAATAAAGTTTATTGCGGTCGCTGTAAAGAACGGTGTTAATTACCACAGGTACTGGACATCTGTCACGGGATATTCTCTTCTAACCTGTCAAATATCTCCTCACCGCAAAGCAATCTCGATATAATCGCTTTGCCTGTAATTTGTATTGTAATTAAAAAAGTTTATTAAATCGTTATTTCTCAAATCTACTCAGTGTGTAATTTAATTTAAGATTCATTTGCCTTGATAAACGGTAAAATATTCCGATTACAATATTGTTGACACTAACCACTTAAATTGACATCGTTTTGCATGAATTAAACTCGTATACGTATATATACTAGTTGAGTCAACAGACGATATTGGAATTCTGTAAGTAAAGTAAAAATGAAACAAAAACCGAATTTCTTCCCGAATTTTCCCTATAAGATTCTTCTTTTCCTGAAAATCATATTCAGACTGCTATAAAAATTGATAAATAAAGTCCGCCCGATTGGTGTAACCGAATTACTTTATACACATTACCCTTCACAGCAACTATTAATAGCCATTGATTTTTATTAAGTATATGTGAGTTCGTGCTTGTTTTGCAGTAAACTTTAATTAATGTTATTTAAGTCTCGTAACACTTGAATTGGCATAAGAAAGGTATATGTACAAAGAGAATCCACATACCACAACTAGCGGCAGGTGCACACGGTAGATTCATGTGTGGACTGTGCTCATTGTCCACATGTAAGTGCATAATTGACACGGGATTAGTCCCGCATGTCCGGCCGCCCTAAACCCATTTCATTGTTACACGTACTCCGATTAAGATTGTAACTACACTATGATTTAGCTACTATTAGTATTCAATGGAGTTTTCTTATCTTTGTATATAGGTATCTTTATATTTTATTTTTAAAACATTTTAATCTTAGTCTTAATTTTCAAATAGGTAAGTAATTCAAGATTAATATATTTATACAGTATTAATATTTAAATAATATGATAATCTTTATATATATCATTCAATATCTAACAATTAAGTAGCAATTCTTATGCTCAACCTGCCATATTACGGTATGAAGGATGGCTAGGCAGGAATGGCAGGAGAATGCATCTCTACACAATTTCAAAAAATACTCGAACCTTGAGGATAAATGTTTGGAACCTTAACAAATACGGTCCGCTTGCTATTGGGCCAAAAAATAATTAATGTAAAAATAAAATTTTGCATGAAACATAAAGATCTTATTGAAACTTTTTAAAATTCTAATAAACTATACGAGTAACATTGTGTACATACTCGTACCTATATTCGCCTCCCGTACTATGCTACCTAAACAAGTTGCTCTTTATTGCTTTACGTAAATTTTCGTTCTCTACAATTCAAAGAAGAACGTCCGTCTGCTTTGTTTTTGTGAGTGCATTAGCATTGGATTTGAACAGAACCAACAAAGCTATTGTTGAAGCCAACGGTCTTTCGTCGGTGATTGTCAATAGAGTATCTAACAGCCGTCCTGTGGCAAAATAATACATAATACATATTATCTTTTGAATATAGTACAACTATGAATTACCTTTAATAGTCTTCTCCGTTCTAATGTAATGAGCAAAACGAATAAAAGTCGACATAAATCGTTGTTACAAATGCGAACCGACTTATTGCATAGCGAAGGCAAATCTTCCTCCGTATATGGATAAATCCTCACAATCGGCCCGGCTTTGCGACCTGCACTGTACAGATGCAACTTGCGTCTTACTCTATATTCCTTTTCACGGGATTACCGCGAATATGCGGAATCAATACCGTGTCAACAGACAAAGAAAAATGTTCCACTTTATTCAGCAAGTCGATATTGATTAAAACTATGTTAAATATTCGCCGAATAGAGTCTACTGTGTCCTGGATTCAATAGTATGATAACTTATCAGATACAAAACTATTCTTATGTAAAATTCAATACGCACATCAATAAGCTACTATTATGGCAAATAGTGTGCAGTTTATGTTATTTATATGACAAAAAAGTAGCACATGTTAGGCTACCTATACAATTTAAGGAAGAAATAAAATCACAAAAGTTAACAGTATTATTGTATAATTACAAAACCTGGACTGTTTAATATAATGCAGTAAAAAATGAAATGACACCATCTATATGGCACAATATTAACCACGACTGTTTCCCGCGTAGAGGATTCGGGATTCAATCCAACTAGAAAAAAGAAATCCTGCTGGTTAATATTTATTTGTATACTGAACTAAGTTATCTGGTTTGATTTGCTTTTGTATAAACTGACTGCATTTGTGTGTGCCCGAATATGTATGTGGCATCTAACATACAGAGCATGCTTTATTTGATTTATGTAAGTGTAATAAAATGTCCTGATTGTAAATTGTTTGAATGTGTTTATTCCTACGCGTCTGTTTTTAAATTCAAACCCTCCTGAAAATAAATATTTTTATCCTTATTCTTAGGGTTTTAAAGTAATTTTTATTTTCTTTCGTTTTGATTAATACCTACTTACTCACAGTTCACCGGCGACTACAATTGTACATATGATTTACGAATGACAGAAAATATCAGAACAGAAGATATTCATTGTAGGTGTCGCAAGAATATTCGTGAGTACAAAGTTAATTAGTCTGTTTTCTTTGATTGCCGCCATCAGCACGCCCGCGCCGGCTATTCGCAACTGCTACGCTCAGGTGACTCGGGACGTTATAACTAAATTGCTCGTTTTCTTTCCTCTCCAAAAATAGCATGCTAATAAAGCTAATGACTGCTCTGACAACCAGACATTTATGAATGAGTTACGAGCAGATTTGTTTTTTATAGAATAGAGAAAATTATAGCTTAATTATTATGCTACGAGTAAATTATTACAATGGTGCACGTCCTATATAATACTTTAAATAATAAATGACATTGAATATTGTATATTGTTTACACTATGTTAGGGAGTAGCTACCTACATTTACTTTGATTCCAATCTTTTTGCGAAATGATAAAATTAAAGTCAGTTTGTAAGGAAACGATTAATAACGTGAAAAATATAGAAATACCAACTTTAGTTATTATATTTTTGTAACGAATTATAAAATTAGCTACCAACTATAAAAGGTTTATGAAATATTATTGATTATGCCTTCTCAGAATGAAAAACTTTTCGCAAAAGGTCAAGTGCATTAATAAGACAATAACGAAGAATCATTATTGACATTTCGATCATTCATAGCCCTCATTCCAAAGGTGTTCAATGTAAACGTTATTTGATAAATTCCATCCTAAATAATGTTTCATCTCCTGTTGCCGACGCAACAAATTGTTTCATTTTTGGCGCGTCGAAATTTATCACTCGTAGGCACGTGGAATTACCGTCTATATTTACACCCTCAGTTGGTTTAAGCATTCCCGGCAAGAAATGTTACTCAAGACACGTTTTACCGTTATTTTCATTATATTATTGACTTTACAAATATATTGTATGAAATACTTAAGCATCCATACGTGTGCATATTATTAGTTTATATTGTATGTGATTATGCTCTTTTATTATATGTGGTCAATAACAGTAAATCTCATATATACGTACATACGCATATTAAAAGTATGGTGCGAAAGGTTAAACGTATTACGACTGGATTATGTTAGCTTGCAAAAGTTTCTTGAATTGTTTTAATTGTTTCCGAAAAAATAATTATTTAAATAACTATTGTACTTTATATTATCGTAAAAGTTTATTGACATGCTACATTAATTGAACCTAATAGGGATTTTTAGTTTACATAATATCTATTTACTTTTATACATATAAAGGTGATAATTCGTTATTATAAATACTGAAGTCTTGAGCCAATTTACAGGTGTAACCCTTTGATTCCTTCTTACGAAATAAACAAATTATGAACACTCCATAGTTATTCCACCGGCAACTTCATTAGAAAAGTTTGTTACTCTCAAAGCCGCGGCCCGTCGGTATTAATAAAGTTTGTTGCGGCTGGCGCAAAGAACCGTGTTAATTATCACAGTAAAGTTCTGGACATCTGTCACGTCATGGAATATCTGCCAAAAGGTCAATCTATGGATTAACAAAACCTTACTTACTTAAAAGTCTTAGTGAATTTAATAATGTGTAATATCTAGGAGTAACATAAATATCTATACCTACAATATTACCATTGTGATGTGATATATGTAGATATATGCATCGATATGCAGTAATAATTCCGTGATATTGAATGTAGTACAACGGCCAAGTTAGATGAACGAAGTGCAGTTTGCAAGTCGGAAGTATTGTAAAGATTTATCAATATAGCCACATTTCCGGCTTCGATATTACCGTGGAGCATGTAGTGTATATTCGAAAATAGAATTCATTCAATCTTACTGCATCAAATAAACCAGCTCTCGTGAGAAAAAATTAAGATGTTGATAAAAATATTAATTTATACATAATCTCAAAGTACTTTTTAGTAACTTCCACCTAGCAAGTTAAGAAAATAAAATAAAAACACGCGGACTAACAGCACTCTCACTTAAACAATGTAATGGCATTTTCATAACGTTGGGTGCATCGAACTCTAATCTAAATTGGTCATTGTTCTTAGTATACCTACATGCCGTGTAAAATATAGTTGCACCCTTATCAGTGTAGATTACAGTGCAATGAGGTAAGGTAAGCGGACATGCGGGACTAATCCTGCGTCAATTATGCACTTACATACGGACAATGAGCACAGCCTGCCGCATGAATGTACGGGGTGCACCTGTCGCTACGATATGCAGATTCTCTTTGTACCTGACGTATGTTCCTATTGCGAGCACAATACGTCTAATAAAGACCCTGCATTATCAATCCGTATTTATGAGCAAGGCTGACGGTATAACATCGACATTCGTAGTCAATGTATAAAATTATTTTTTTCTAAATAATGATTATAATGAATTAAAAGAAACTAAATTAACGAACATTATATAGATAATCCTACTAATATGATAAATGCGAAAGTTTGTTACTGTTTCACGAA
>DWDX01000192.1:0-33741 GCA_018245675.1 Agara michaeli | reverse complement strand
ACCCTGACTGTAAAACCGGAGGTTGTGGCTTCGATTCCCACCCAGGACAAACATCTGTGTGATGAACACATTTGTTTATTGTGTCAAGATGTAATAATAATATCTGTGTAATTATTCAGTCTGTCCGGTTACCATAACACAGGCATCAAAATGCCTAACTTGGAATCAAACAGCCGTATATGGTAATGCTCCAGTTGTTATTATTATTATTTAATGAACAGGCTCGAGCTGGGATCACATTCGTTAAGCGTTTTTCACTGCCACGGCAATAATTAATATTCAAGTGCTTTAGAGCTACATGACCGTCCAAGGCACCATTCGTTTAAGAAAGGATAGATATGTCGCAATCCTCGATAATCTGTTTTACATACCATTTTCTAGCGAGACCGTGAAATATTGGAATAAGTAAGGCAGAAAATTTATCATAACATACTATGATACGAAGTCGACATTAGATTTTTTGAAAGCACACAAAGTATTGGAAATTCCGCTGCAAATATTCATAGTGGACTCTGACCACTTGGCATAAAGTGCTACAGACCGTTTGCAAATCTTGGATATATGTAATAAAATAATATATTTACAATACATTTTGCTAACCTTATAAACCCGAATTGGTTTCTAAAGGGGCAGACGATCTGAAACAAAAGAATACGAGTTTAACATATTATTTTTTTATATAAATAGGATCTTTTAAAAAAATTGTTCAATAATTTCATTTAGCAAAAATTAATCGATTTTTGGTTTTAAAGTAGGTACAAGTTCATCTTATTGTACAACATAGCTTCAATATCAAGAAAATCACAATTGCTTTAAACAATAACTGTGTTTGCGTCCCACTGCTGGGCAAGGGTCTTTTGCACGCACGGATGGTCTGGAGCATACTGCACTACGCTACTCCAATGCCGATTGACGGAAATAATAAATAAACACGTCAGCCTTTAGTTCCAAAGCTAACGTTCTTTTATAAATATATTGCAAAATGTTATCAAGTGGAGTACTTTGTATATGATTAATATCATGATGGTTATAACAAACTCACATATACACTTCCGTTGTCTCGCGATATAATATCTTATACCAAACACAGACTCGGAACCGATACCTCAATTCATCATTCATACGATGTCTGCATGACTGGGAAATAATTTTCCTTCGTTAAACCGACATTATGAAAAGCCTGGATCGATATTATAGACAGCACATTTACCGTTGGTGATAAAGTTATTTCTACTCGTTTTTTAAATAAAATAACTAAGTATAGTAATGTACTAATGTACAATTGACGATGACGGCACCTATATGAGATAATTCTCATATAGGTGCTGTGATCGTCAATCTCAACAATAGACATGTCATGATAATTAATATATGTAGTATCATATGTTCAGACAATAGGATTATACACAATTAAATATAGATTTGCATCGTAATTAAGTGCGCTTTGTTTGAGCGCTGTATCAACTATCTTGAGCGCGCATTATAGGATATAACTAGCAATAGTTAACCCAATGGGTAGTTACTTGTAGGTATATTAATGGTAAAAACACAGACTCAAAGAACAGTAGTTGTGCTATAACCACTGTATATCTAATGAAAAAGTATTTTAATAGCATTGTTGAAAGAAAACTTATATGTAACATAGTTGCCCAATACGCCCATTAATTCGATCATATTATATCCGCATCGTCTTTATTATGTCACATAAATAAAACTCCCTGGCCATTAAGGCTCGGTCCTGGTGCCATATGAGCCCTTACAAAATATTACAAGGGAACCTCCGAGAGCAACACTAGGCCTCATCAATATCTGTCAACGGGGACATAGTAGCCAAATAAAATTATTATGAATAGCCTCCCAATAGACGCGTGACGTCAAGGCTCCTGTTTCACTAGCCATCTCGTGATGACCTAATTCGCTAATCATATTTTTCATGTCAATGAAACTACAAAAAGGTCCATGAAAACATTATTTCATGGCTATTTATGTTTTGATTACTTTTCGTGTTACTATGAGCTGCTATTTTTACATGTTACGTTTGATCTGTACACAAGGTCGTTCCTTAGTTATGACTAAGACGTTCATTCGCACATAATAAGGCAGATTATGTATGTATTTCTTAGCCAAACGTTTTAATTACAATGCCGTTGCATTGTAATTCTGTACAGCAATGTTGAACGTACATTTTGTGTTTTGTATTTACATTTTCAACAGAGCTTGATTCAGCTATATTACATTATATTTGAAATAATAATATATATGAAAGTGAGAGAGTGTATAGTGACCGTGAATCTGAAACACAATCTAGCAACAATTGCAAAGTCGGTATAAAAGCAATTCACGAACTATTTGCCCCTTGGTTCGTTGAAATTCACCCGCATTCAGAGAAAAATATTTCCACGTACATCCAGCGAAAAGAACAATAAATAATAAACATGTGTGAATTTGATGGCAGCGAAAGCTTATAAGTGTGTCAAGCATGATAAGCGGAAATTTTCCTTTGAAAATGCGGAATATGCCGCGTTTAACACCCTCTTCGTTCGGGATAAATAGATGTTGTATGTTGCCACATTGTGACTACGGTCATGTGTAAAGTGTATAATATGTCTGTTGATATTTAGGTACACTAAAACAATGTCTAGAGTCCAAGTTGCCGACTGACTGCGCCGGAAATCTACGTCCATGTGTGTTAAACGGAAGGACTTGTTTTGCTCCGACATCTGTATGCATTCGGCGTTCCCATGCTGTGCATGCTCAAATGCAACATCGTTATTATGTCTTGACAGCTAATTAATTGGCACGGACGTGTAATCATTAAAACATTAATAGCACGGATTAAATAGAATGATGTTATAATTATTCATACACATGCATTATTTTACGAGTGGCACGATGCCAGCGGTATCAGTGAGCCGAATTGAAGCGGTGCACGGCACATGGCCGCTTTATCTGCCGGTTTATGTATGCCGCCGTTTAATTATCAAAACTGACGCTTCAGACGCTCAATATAGAAGCGGAGGTAGTTGCAGGCATTTGTTCATGTACTCGTTTCAAAACTGTATTGCTCAAATACACCAGTGCAGAATACAGTACAGAGGCGTTCTTAAAATATGACATGAATGAATCAGAGGCCGAATTTGGATTTAGACTTATTACATTAACATTTATTTTATACAAGACAATACATTAATCATAGTTAATAGTCATTCTATAGGTATTAAGCTATTAAGCACCCAAAATCGTCTTTAAATTTATTATAACCCTATTAATTATAGCTTATTAATTTACACTGCATTGAAATTACTCTAAAATATAATTTTACTTATTCGTTATTGTTATTTATCATTATTTCTAGGTTATTATCATTATTTCTATCTTTTTTCTATTTTTATTATGAGTAGTTGTGTATGTACATATGATGTTTTTACAAGCAAGTGAAATAAATGGTGTCTAACTTAAAGTAAAGTAGCCTTTAAACTACGAGAAAGAAATTGCTACAGAATTCGTTTATTCGTATTACTTGCACGAATTATGTAATAATGAGCGGTGTCGTCAGTTCGATAATAAGCACGCAGTGAGACAAGCAAGGGTCGGTCAATAACCTGTAATTTCACGGCACCGTTAATCACTTTCGCACGGGAAGAACTCTACGACATACGCAACACAATGGCCTCGAATTTTAACCTTAAATTTGGCGGCATCTAGCTTACACCTAATGCATGCGTGTATAACAAATAAAAGTCGTTGGCGCATGGCGCAGTACCTGCAAAATAAATTAGGTACTTATACAGACGAATGACGATAAAGATTATAATTGCACATAGTAAACTCGCGACTAAGTGGAAGCTTATAAATAAGTATTAGTGTAGGTTATTAGACACGCACAGTTTTTATCGTTAACTTTCCTCGAGTTCCATGAACTATAATTGTAGCGGCTTGATGGAAAATCACTCAACAATGTATAGTGTTGCATCAAATATGAATTGTACGTTGTGCCAAATAGGTAAAGGGTTGGGTTGGGGCTCCGCAGCTCTTGATTGTCCTCATCATAAAATCTTGTCACGTTTGTTCCGTCTCTTCTTTCTGAACTATAAGAGCTCCAAAAAAGGAAATTCTTACGGTCCGGGATAAGGCAGCCCGTCAAACATACATTATGTATGACATTTAGCTATTACATTATTTATGTGATTCTTACACCTGCGTTTTTTTGCCATTATACTCAGTTGTTTTTAAAGTAATGTTACCACACACATACATACATTCTAAACGATTGCTGGTTTATACATATGACATTTATTGAAATCCAGAAGAAGTTAAATAAATGTACATTTATGAAAAAGTCAGGTTAGAACTAAAATCATCTTGATCATTAAATAGTAATTGCTTGCATAAAATTATAAACATACTTCTCAAATGAAGCTGTTGATTTGAATGCGAGTTTTAAAAATGTGTGTGGGCGGAATAAATACATATGTGTAACTTGTGTTTTCGTAAAAAGGTTTACCACAAATTCTTTCATTGAGATTGAGAGTAAGATGGTTTGAAACATGCATTAATGTTTAAATCAACGTCGACATCCATTCCGCATCAAACCGCGTAGACTATAATTTGTGTCGGAACGGCCCAGAACGAGTATCAGGCCGAACGATATGAGCTTATGACCGTAGAATAAATCTTCGGAGTCGTGGGGCGCTTGCCTCACACATTTACTTCTTATTGCTGCGCAAGATATGTGTAATTAATATAATTTATTAACCGAAACTTTATTTTGTCATATATTTGTTTTAGAGGACTATATTAAATAATTAGCCTAAATTAAAAATTGTAGCATTTAGGCATTAACAAGGGCTTTGTTTTTTAAAGTATAGGTGATTCTTACCCATATATATCTGCATTTTATAACTAAAGAGGATGTCGACTTTCAAATTTGGGTACTCTTAAGACGTACAGAAATGACCGAAGCCGCCATTTTTAGGGGCTTCTTTTAGGGAAAAATCCCCTTCCGCTATTCGAAGGGGAAGTAATGCATTTTCCTTTATCACCGTGCGGACAGTTTGCGTACTTCTCGACAAGGGACCCCCTTTTTACGATTATTGTGTTCGCATCGTTACAGGCAATATACATACATTGAAAGAACGCCGCATCGTCCGAAGCTATTAACAGCAAACGGAAATGTTCATAGATCATTTTTCATGAGACCGTAAAAAGTGTAATAATTATTATTATTGACTTCTAGTACAAAAATACTACACAAATATGTACAAAAATACTATACTATACGAAAATATGAAAAATTAAAAAGGTTATTAAAGAAATCACTACACTAGCCTCTATACCGCTACCTTTTCACAGATACATAAATACTTCAATAAATAATGCGGAACAAACAGAATTATGAATATTATTATTATAAATGCGAAAAGCAATCTGTTTCTCTCTTTTACGTTTTCGCGGTTCAACAACCTCTGTAGATACTCGTATTTGAAATGTATTTTTTTGAAAATCAAAAGACTGCATGAAAATTACTTACATTTATTCCTGGACCTGTTACCAATAAAAGCTAGTCGACGTAACTACGAGTCACAAGTACTCAGAACAAGGTTGCTGCAGACCAAAGGAAGTAATGCGATGAAGCGAAATACTCTTTGTACTAACTGCTCTTTAGGATCAGAAAGGTAAGAAGCACACCATAGCGAGTAGAAAGATGCAAATATACTGAGGATGTTTTTAAATATTTTTAAATTCATACGCACATAAGAAGCATAAATTTTAAAGATGTCAAATTGAACCAGTTGTACCGCTGTAAGATCTAAATTATTAGGTTTATCAAACATAAAGAGCGTATATGTATATGAGTCGGGGGACGGGTTGAACGACACAATAATAACAATAAACATATCAAAACGACAAGGAATGAAATAACGTAGTCATCTAAATGCCTGTAACGTCGCAAAAAATTCCGACCAACCTCATTAAACTGTGCGCCCACAAAACTTGTGATTTCGATATAATTCTTTGCGAGGACTTTAATAATAATCTAGTGAGACAAATTGAAAATAGCCCACACATTAAAAAGCTCATATAACACGTTTGAAAATAATTAACTTTGAAATATTCTTACCGGCGGATGAACAAAATCATCGCCCGCATATGAGATTTCCGTTTTCGAATGTTTCCTCATAACAAACAAATAAATCATGATTTTTTGTTATTGTGCCTAACTGAAAGGTCTCTATTAAATTTGTTGCATGTTATTATTAAGTTACAATAAACTGCTAAGTTCAAATTGCGCCATGCATGAGCGCGGCATTTCAAAAGTGGTGACGCAAGTTCGGTCTTCGTGAGCTAGAAATGTCAAAATCGTGTACGCAAGCTCTAGCAATATTATGGCAAGTGCAAGCTGCACCGGGAAACTGTCGGCCACGTGGAGCGTGAAATAATGCACCACATGTTGAATAACATCGGTAATTAATTGCATCGGGGGAAAGCGCAAGTGTTCTCATGCGAGTTGAATGTAAAAACCTCACACGTTAGATAATGGAAAAGGAAGTAGTAAAAGTAGTGTTTAAGTAAGCATGTGCATGTTATGGTGGGGTCGGCTTGCAGCAGGGCGCGACCTCAGCAGATCCCGCCGTCGAACCAATGCGTATCGAATGCATGCGATTTACATGTGCATGTTATTACCGCTAAGAACTCTCATCCACATATTCCGATACGATAACATCATTATGATGTCAGATACCCATAAGAGAAAAATAAAACAGTCATCATACCGGATTCTCACGTCACACGGGTTAGTGAACCGCATTTATTTACATTTATGATAACCGTGTCCGAAAATGTCAATTGATTTTTATAACTTCCATGTTTAGATTGCGACGCACTTTACGAGCTACAATAGCAGTAGGTTCTACGGTGTTTTTTATTTAAGAATCCAGAGATTTATCGAATACGTTTTTCTGTTGTGTTGTGTTCTGTTTCGACACAGATGAAAACGATTCGGCATTAATTTATATAGTTTGTTGAAAGTTTGATTTGTCGCAGTTTCACAGCTGCAATATAGGGCGATCGTGCCGGAGAAAGTCCAAGCGCAGTCGTGACACTGCAGATACCTACCTACATACGAAATTGCAACGACCGCCATCCACTACCCGCTGGAATTGAAGGGAAATTGTAATAAAACTTGATAGGAGCATACAGTCAATGTTCATTCAAAAGGTGCTATTATTTTCATTTTATATTTAAATGACAATATATGCATAGCGAAGAGAGAGCAAGGTTTATAATTGTAAGTCCGTCTAAATCTGTAGCAGTTCGTGGTCGGTTGAATGATATGCAAGGTCACGTAGGGCCCAACGGCCAATCCTAAGGATTTCTCTATAATGCTTATTATAACATCAGATACTGTCAGGGACCCTGATCACTTCGTTGTTTAAGGAACACGTCAGTTTGTTGATTGAATGCCTATTTAATATTGTTCGAAGACCAATCCAGATAACATAAAATTGCCACAAGTAGTGGGAAATATGGTAACTATCCCAATTTTTTTTTAAATATTATCTATCGTTGCCGGTTTAAAATGATTCTTAAAACAAACAAACCAGTAACTAAATTAGAACGACAAAATAGAGTTACGTTATAGCCAATTCATCTATATGTTCCCCTAGCAGGGGATATAAATACGATGACGACCAAATAGAACGGAATAGAGGCATCCGGTGGAGAAGGCAATAAACAATCGAATGCGCAGTCCCGTCGTAGCAACAGGATAATTACAGACTGATTTGTTTTTCCTTTTTCACATATGGATTAAATAAGCATACCGCTATCTAACATTTCTTGTTTTCGTAAAAGTACCCGGCCACAGTCAATGCAGACCATAGACATTTCATTGAAATGTATTTGCCGGAATTGAAAAACAGACAGTAGCAACCTCCCATTTCTGAATACTTCTGAATACTGCTGAGTATACTAATTTGGAACGCCCCATGATTTAGTGAATCTTTGTAGTTACACTCTTTACTCCGAAACATAAAGGTGTGAATTTACTGATACATTTATGTACAAGTATACTTATTGGCTATTACACGTATTTTATAAATTGAACAAATATACAATTTAATCATATAAACCTACACCAGATGTTGAAGCGGATTTATATGACTGTCTACAGTCAAAAATGTCAATGGGTAATCTTGTAGTACAATCTTTTACTAGTAAACCACTTTCTCTGTCAATATTTTGCGGCGACATCGCATTCTAACGCTGACACTAATTACATTTCGATTTGTATCGAATTAAGCATTGGGACAATTTGACATGCCTAAACTTTAGACGGCTCAAGGTTTTTTTGTCCTCTCTCGTGTGCCTAATCACTATTTCATGCGGAATAACTATGCAATGAGCAGGATCTTTGCAACGTTGTGTTTCGCCGCTTCGAATAAATATTTAATACTTTCTTTACATTGACCGTTTCCGTTCAGTTTATATTTTGTCACTTATAATGGTACCGTCTATAAATAAAACTATCTTCAAAGAAGACAGAAAAAGAGCTGGCCTTCAAAAACGGATACGCATTAAAGAATTCTCTAATGTCCGAAATAACCATAAACGACGGTAACCATTTCTATCAAGGACTTTTTGCTAGATGAAATGGGTTTATGACAAAAACGGCAATCTGTATGATCATTGTTTAAGAGATAACACATAAAAGGTGATATTATTCGTTAATTTCCCTTAAGAATAATGCAAATAATTTTTTTAATCATTCTGAAAGAAATAAATTAAACACATTACAACAGAGCTTTCTCGTTAATCTCCATCAATTACGGGCTAAAGAGCTATATAGCAACAACTTATAGTTTAAATTGAACCAATGAATGTTCATTTCAATACTTAATTGAAAACAATTACATAGTACTGCTACCGATGACTACGGCGATACAAGGACTTGAAACCCACGTCCATTCCGTAGTTTATTATCTAAGAGTTATATGAATAGTTACAAATCGTAGCTTACAAGTATTATCTTGCACCACCTATACTTCGGAGTATTGGGGCCAGGCATCGAACTGCCACCCAGGCCGCGTGGACGTGACCTCCGCTCACACAACAAACTCTTTTGTTATGCACTCAACGAACGTTTGCCCTTATAGGCACGCGATTTGTTTGCCCCATTTCGCATTTCATATACACACAATATATAGTTTCCTACATATTACATTTACATACATGTATGTAAATGTTGTAAGATATAGAAAGTAGAAAACAAAAAGATTACATTTGAAATCATATCCGTGCCAATGTTTACAGAACTTAAAATTTTCATCTTAGTATATTAACTGTCAAACTTTAGCGACTTTAATGATATACACGCAGATAGAAAAAAAATTACATCGCTTCAAATTGTTTACGAATTTATTTTGTGATATATGAGTACCTAGTGCATCTGTGTATCTCTTAATCCCAAACCAAATTGTGGACGCATAACGCGTTTTTAATGCGGGAGGGCTTGCGCGTGTAAGTCATAAACGAAAAATATTATACCGTCGTAACAAGAAAGTGTGCAATGGGCTGACTTTTACATTTTTCCGTTGCGGACATCCGCAAAATAATAACAATAACATTTAGGATGTAATGTAGAGTTTTGGTATTCTCCCGCAATGTGTGTATGTGTTTTACGTTCTGTTCTGTTTCAGCTTACGGATGACAGAACAACTGTTACAACAGTTGCCTTGGATATTGTTTTGCACGAATCAGGTATTACGTTTACCCTTTACACAGTTGTCACATATCAAAAGGTATGTATATCGCTGATCGGCACCGATATACAATACGTTTTTCGCAATTATTATTATAGTATGCTCCCTACTCCGTTGTCGTTAGAAGTTTGAATCGAATGTTAAAGCCTAGTGTTCTTATAAATCTTTATCTGCTTCAAGTTTATAATCCATGCCTACATTATAGTACTCTTTTTGAACTTTTTTTTTTCCATGATTACACTAAAACAACAACTTCATGTAAATAATGTAAATAGCCACACCTTATATTGAATCTACACTTTACTTGGATTCTTTGTTTTGGATTCCTGGACTTTATGCTTTATAAAAATTGTTGAACAATTTAAGATTTTATACCTTGTGGGAAAATCTCACAAAATAGAGTTGTCCAGTGTTTAATTTACAATGGAGAATTTCATATTACATTACACAATAATACATATTGTGTTAACAATGATCATACTCATAAATAGATCAAATTGATGATAGATAGCAGTTAAATAAACGTTATTAACGTTTTATATGAGCCATTAACTATACTCATTTAATCAATCATATTCAATAGAAAAAATCCTAATTAACCTGTTTCCTGCGCGTAAGGTTTTTCTGTTAATGTAACAGCCCTATCAATAAGCATAATAACAAAGCTGTGATAGTATTACAGTCCGGGTGTCAGAGGAAACAATTCGTTTCGGTTTACACGGCAGTCAAACGGCTGCTAGACGGGCCGTGATCTCCTATTAATAGCCTCGAATAATAACCAACATGTACGTTGAACGGACACATGCAGAGATAACAGAAAAAACATTATTCATTTCATTACGATCGAGGCGAGATAACCGGATCCTTCAGGGAATGTTATGTGCATTAGCGATATTTACTCTATCTGTGCTTAGTTTATTTTTTGCAGGTTCAATTTAGCTCGCGTAAATGGTTTTCATCTTTTCGTCCTAAGTATTTCCTAGTCAAACAAAAGATACTACAGCAAATTTCAATCTTATTGCAAATTCCTTGAATCACTCAAAGTCACCACTAATTGGCATCAGAAAAATTACACGTTCGTAGTGGCGTCTCAGTCCTAACGACAGATTTAAAATGTATCTATGTAATATGCCTAGCACGGCTCGACATTTTCTATGCAGCCAGCTGGATGTTTCGTGTGTTAAACATAGATAGAATAAATAATTTCAACAAAGAACCGAATCCACTGGTCGGACTTAGTTAGGGCTTTTAATGTTACTGAATTTACATAGATGTCATTAAAGATTTGTACGAAAACTTTTCAAAAAAATGACATTTTAGAAACTTACTCTTAATGGCTCCTTTAAAGAAAAATTTAAATAAGATGAAACTATTTTTATAACGATCACTTGTCTAGAATTCTATGGACTTCAAATTCTAAAACATTTGAATTTGAACAAGACTTTTTATTATTTTATGGCTTAATCAGGTACAATGATCAGTGTTTCTAAGTGAACATTTTTGTTACGAAATCAAAATATAAACAACTGTTCCACTAGCAGTGCAACACCGCAAGTATAACAGGATATCTATGTAGGTAGGTAGGTACATACTGTTTTTGCTCGTTGGAAATCGAGCAGCGAATGGGAACGTGAAATATCACGTCAAATCACGGCACCGACGTTTGCTTGCACTCGATCGAAACGAAAACTAAATCCGTATGTGAAAAATAAACGTATCCACGCGCTCGAATATTGAAATATTGCCGCATCACGACCAATTTCATACTTTATTAAATACTTATCATCGAATACATATAAAATATAGATAAACTAATTTACCAAGGGAGTAGGTACTAGACTTGTATTGTATCATAACAAATCGTCCAATACCTTTAACAATAATTACCGCATCCATGAAGTTTATAATTGTAATATGTATTTTAAATTTGAAAATTTCAGCAATCGCTATCAAAAACAGATCAGCATACTTAACACATTACGGCGTGTAATACAATAGTTGCAATTGAAAAGATTGTAAAGTCACGTGCTCCAAGCTGGTTGTAACTAGCGTAGCGGAAGTGTCACATTACGTTTGTGTACGTGCACGTGACCAACATACCGTTTTTCCAACAGCACTCGTTTTTGAAAGCGGCGCGCAATTGAAAGGGCTAAAGATAACAGAAATGCTACGCGCGTCTTAAGCATGGGCACGACCTCATTCATGAAGGCGAAACAGCTGTATCATTGAATATTAGCTCTGTGTGCAGACGAAATACGACATGTGTGTATCTATCTAGTACGAACACACTGTGTACCTATTTTTATATAATCTCAAGTTCAGTTTAAGATTAAAATTAAAATCAAATGGACTATAGTGTTTGCACTTGATTCAGGAAGCGCAGAACGACAGACCTATCCGCTTCCACGTGGATTCGTACTCCGATCTAGTCATCGGTTCAAACATTTTCGACATCTTGTCCGCTTAAAAAATCTGTAACCATTTTGTCTTGTCCTTAAATTTAATGAGTCATCCGCTTATTGACAGACTTTTCACAATGCGAAAATAATGCGGATAAGTGTCGTGAAGAATTAGACCGGACAGGGTCGGGTCGCGGGTTAATCATTGTTGGCAGCGAGGCGCGGCGTGCTCCATCACGCCGGGATAAGCGGCAATTTGTCAATCACCAACGTGAATGCCTTACAAAAGCTTTCAATAAATGCCTCGTGCCTAGCCACCGCGCGCCGACATCGTCATTGCAAAAACCATTTATAATGTAACGAGTAAAATTTCCAGCCCAGATTTTATTACTCATTTCCACACTCGATATGAACACGGCAACCAAATTTAACAATGTCACTGTTCGTAAAATTGTGATTCGATCGAAATTCATACTATCCGTTCATTCTCTACCGATTGCGCTATCATGTTCACTCTGCTAAAAACATATTTATTTTACAATATCGCGCGTCCGTAACTTGAAACAGTTTCTGCGCTATTTTTATTTTGTGCCGGTTCATCAACAAACGCTTTAACGGTTATGTCCAGTGGACGATGGACTCATGTTCCATTTTTATGAAATATAGCCAATAAAACTAGCTGGGATATTGTGTTATTTGTATAATTTACTAATATTTACACACTTGGCAATGGTTTTATAACGAATATTTTTGTAACGACAGTAATAATTAAGAAGATATATTTACGGAAATGATGTCGAAATTTTCAGTTAATCTGTAAACGAATAGTTACAAGTAAGGTAAACAAATATGTAAACTTCTGCACTCTTAAAATAAGACAGATAAAATAATTAAAATATCGAACCGAAAACATGCAAACAACTAATAATCTAAAAGTTTATAATTAAACTAAACTGATTTGTTCTACATCTAATTTAAAACTAGTTTACACGAAATAACAGTTACCTACCGCTATGGAATAGAACACCATCACCTAATATAACAAACCACCATCGCATATTCCGTCCCATCATGAATTAAGTGACACGAGCCGGCGACTAGACAGACTAGATTTTTTTTTATTTTACAATTGAAATAATTACTGTACACTATAATTGTTGGTATATTGACAGCTAATCATTTCATTATCTAAAAGACACAAGAAGCACTACCGCTCTGTTTTGGGCAAGTTACCGCCAGTCATCCCCGTTATATTGTTACAGGACTACCACAGCTTCGTACTTCCAGTGTTACTTGGGCAGCCAGTTTTGATTCAAATACAAGGACATTAAAATCACATAATAAACTTACGTTAACGTTGATGTTCGATTAAATTTCGAGCAGCCAAGGTGACCCCAGCATACATATGATGTCATCGATTACACCGAGTCCTTGTCACATGTACAAATATTTTATTTAACACTTATTTTTTTTATATGCGTATGATAATACACTGTATTGCAACAGTGAACTGTTGTGTTTTATCATTCACATTTGATCAAGATATGTGATATGGGAATCGGAAAATAAAAATATACACGAACATTATGTGCATGCTTCATACTACAAACATTCGCTTTGAATCACGTTTAAGCTTCATACTGTAATTGTAAAGGTTTTTAATAAAGTGGAATCATTATAAAACAGCAGCTATTCATTCGATTCTGCCATGTAGACCACGAGGAACAGTCTAGAAGCTGCCCCAAATTTAAACAAGTGTAACTTATATTAGCACTGTGCGTTTATAAAGTAATCTATTAGAATTAGTTAATGAACATTTCGTTAAAAAACATCAAAAAGTTTCGAGCAATCGATTTCAATTACAAGAGCAAACAAATAATACTGCTATTACCGCCCGCGATAACCACTGCGAAGCGAAAACGAAATTGCCTTTGTGCTCCACGTGTCATTCGACCAAAACCACCTTTTCCGATTTTCCGTAGAGCTTGACCTAACCTTTGCCTTTTTATTTTAATAAAAGATTTTTCATGTTGGCTTTACAAAGGGCTTTCTGTATCACTTAAAATAATAACTTACACCGATCTTTTATCAAAAGCTACTCGGGATGTCGATAAAGACGACTGTACTGAACAATGTTGTCTTATTACTCGTAATTTTAAATATGCTGCAATGAAATGTTACACCTACACCTAAACCAATCTCTCCTGGAGCAGCATATTCAAGTCTTTTGTCTGTCCTAAAGAAACAAATAATAAATAATAGGATAAAAGTAAATAATAAAATAAAGATATTCAGGAGCATTCTCACAGACGGCCATCTGCCACCATATTAGACAGATCCTATTTAACGGTAACCACACAGCTGATAAACTACATACAGACCTTTCTAAATACATTATTTTACTCCCAGACATAGAATAAACGTTATGAGGTTTGGGAGGTGGTAGAACCTGTATACGGTTCGCCCGGGGAAGTACCGCTGCCACACCTATCTGCCGTGAAGCAATTGTTTTTACAGCCGGTCCACGTGTATCCCAGAGGCGACCATCTCGGTCCTCAAGAGTAGTGACGCATCTGTGACGGACCTCTGATAGGGCAGATACTAACGAATACTAACTGCACTTACACTGACAAACACTAACTGGACTAATATTACTAATAGTCCCATTCCTGCAGTCCTATTACTAATTACTATTAACTATAACTAATTCTTATTAACACCTATTAACTGAATTCATATTAACAGTCCCATCCCTACAGCCCTAATAGAAGTCCGTTGCGGATGTCCATGGGCGGCGGTGGCCACTCGTGACTGCTGCCAGCTCGTTCACTACACTCATAACATTAAAAAAAAATTAACAAAGTACCTACCTATACCAAAATATTTTCATATGTTGTACGAAACTCTAAATATATGTAGACCCAAATTTCTATATCATAACTCTTATGAAAATAAGTATACGTGTTAGTCCGACATACGTAGAGTAAGTTTAATGGCGCTCTAGTCACGATATGCTGGGAATAAATTAACTCATTTCTTGTGCCGTGTGCCGTTAGTTCGACCACCTAAATCACGTGGGTACTGCAACACGATCGATAATAATAAATTGCTTCAACGCCACAACGTTTCCATGTTAACTCAACATTACACCATATGTTATTATCTAAAAATAGGTTTTGGAATCGGTGCAATGAGATGTGATATTAAAGAATTTATTTGCAGGCAGTATAAAAAAATATCGTAAGGTCAAATTTCGTAGCTCACAGCTGCTGCTATAATTTAATCTATTAAAAAAATACAAAGGTATAAATGCAATTCTTTGTAACTACTTTTTTTTAAATGTAACATTTAAGATGACCCATAGTTTGGTGGATGGCTAATACTCGTATCGCGATAATGGCCTCACTTGTTATACGTTATGTGTTCAGTTCTCGTCGCGTGACTACAATGACGGAAAGTTAATTTGCTTGAAACATTTCTCACGGTGTTTCACAAATGACACCGGTTACATCAGACGTTAGTGCAATAATCGCACTTATTAAATGGGCACTTACCTCTTGCCGTTAAATGCTCGGGTAACGAATACAAAAGAAGCGTCTATATTAATATTATAAATGCAAAAGTTTGTTGGTGTATTCGTTGCGCTGTCAGGATAAAATTGCAGAATCGATTTCATTGAAGGTTCGTTTGGAGATAATTAGGACCGTGGAAGAAACACATACTATTTAGAATTATGCAATCAAATCTAAGATAAAAAAAACGCAAACAGATAATAATATAACTGCACGAACGAAGCCGCGGGTAACGAATTATTATTGATGATAATATAAGATATTTAATGATTACTTGTAACCCTGTTTCATATCCATACCATAAAAATGTATTATCAATTGTACCAATCAGGCTTCAGCACCATCATTACTATGCACGCACTATTAAATATGCTAATACCGCACCCATCTTTATTGTAAAAAAGTTGCATAAAGTATCTAGAAATCTTTGTTAAGAGTAAAGTAACCATGAAATAATTAAAATATAATTTGAAAAGGAATAAATCCAAGTTTTAGCAATAAAATTACCGCTTAATTGAATGGTAAATCGCACACAATTTAAATAGCGTTATGTTCTATCTATTACAAAACAGAGACAAAAACCAACAAACGCGTAGTATCCGGCATCGGCCTCTCGAACACCAAGCTTAATCTACAGTGTACATGTAAATCTGGTTATTAACGACAATAAAGAGAGAGCAGGAACGGCAGGCAAATCGGTGTAAGACGGTGACACCTACTCGACATGAGTCACGGCACATCTGGTGTTGTGCAAACTTAGAAACGTCATCACAGTAGCCTAGTTGTTAGTTATTGTACCCTGTACTAGGGATGCGCTTTCTAAGCTACGAATATATTGTTACACTGAATATCCTGAGACTCATAAATAAAACATGTTAGGGAATGATAAAGCATTTTCTAAAGCCACCCGCCCCATATGCCCTATAGAATTATAACAAAACATATTCTCTGATACCAAATTATGACGGTTGGCTTAATATTCTAATGAACAAAATCTTCGTAATTTAATTTAGGTAATAGAACGAACTTATAGTTTGGACAATTGGGTCAGGGCCGTTGCTGTTGAGGATTCGTACCTAAATGAGATTATGAAAGATAACAATTAATTTACAAAGTCGCATGGAATGATGGATGAAATAGAATATTTCTACGGCGTAAATATTTAGTTGAGCTTATCTTAATACACATAGTAATATCAAAAAAGCTGGCTAACATGGATTAGGCATGAAATACATTTTGAAAATACTAAATGCAACGTGTTATGCATATAATACAAACCTAAAAAATAGCTTTTCATTTTCCTTCCATTTGTTTGTTCGCTCGTAAGACGCTGCGAAAAAACTAATGAAACTATTGTAAGGAAAATGTGAGTGATGATAACTTATTACCGGTTCCAAAACACATGAAATATTGTCAAAGAAGTTTTTGCATTTGTTGGTTGGTTGGTCGCAATTTCGGTTCTTAAATATCCAAAGGAGGGACAACCCTATCCCCGCGGATGTGTTTAATGTTTGCCGCTGATAACACCTATTATATCATTTAGTCGACGATCGCGAGGTTTAATAGCAGCATTGGCGCCGACTGTGATGGTACTGCGAGATTGAAATACAGCTTGTATTCTAGTTGAAACTATTTAAGATAACATTTTGAACACTTGTCATCGTAAACGTAATTACAAGCTTGTGATGTATAATTAACGCGTATTAATCAAATAATGTAACATGTATTGACAATTAAAATCCAATGAATGATTTCACTTACACCTGAACTGCAATTGATTAAAAATATCGGCCATATGAAAATAGCAATATCCAAATAACGTATCTATCACAGGTAGTCTCTAAATCTAATTAATGTGGTGTTCCAAAATATATTCCATTATTCCAGCTGACACTCTACGCCATAGGATTGATAATCACATTGAAGGCCGTAGGGGATACGATTAATTGAATTAAATGTTGGCGACAGGAAAGGACTTTTCATTTTTGCTAAATCTGCTGTCAGTACTGAGGATGCCCGCTTAAAAAAGAAGTGCATGTAGTCACTATTATAATAATGTTACAAACATAATCAAAAACACAGAAGATACATTATTTTGTGTATTGTATTTTTTCTGTAGACAGTAATATAACAGATATCAAAATAAAAACAATAACAATATTATATACATTTCATATAACGCCATGTAACCCTATTAATCGTATTTAAAGCAATACATCGTCGCATTATTTGTAATTGATGAATGTTTTTAAAAAACTAACTGCACATTGAAAGATCTCGATGAAAGATGAGTATGAGTCTCGGCGTAGAGCGTGAAATGTGGGGCGGCACTGTTGGGCCGTTCACCAGATCGATACTCGATACACCGCGCTCTGAATGCCGCCGTAACTGGATTCGGCCCGAGTTGCCACTTGTTCTTTTTATGAGCCTACATTATTATAAACAATAGCCGATAGTTGCTAGGTCGACTACTAATTCTACGGCCAGACAGGCTTAACTACCAGCCTTCACTCCATTATTTTCTTGACAACGTACGTCTATTCAGAATAAATTAGCATTTCTTTTCATATAACGACTAACTATGAAGGACACTACATTAGCAATACATTTAAGATGCTATTTCTTTGAGAATTCCGTCGATAATTAATTTACTAAATTAAATATTTTTGATACTTTTTAACTATTTATTCTCATTTGACCGTAACAAGAGAAACATTTCCGTAAACAGTTAATACATTTTTTTCTTATTCATAATATGAACGAAATTACTATAAAATAATAAGAGTCAGAGAGAACATAAGTACGTAGGTACTACCAGACATCAGAAATATGAACTAGTCGAGTTTTCCAACATCGCGCAGTAATAAGTATACAGACGTTCTTTACTACTAAAATTTGTAATACAAACATAATACATGTGAGTCACACTGGTGAACGCTTTCCATTTGACCGGCGTCAATGAACTGATGGAATTACATTTCATTCTAAGAAAAAAAATTAAGATACCATCAGCTTATATCGTCAATATTACTTATGTACATATTATGTTTTAAACAGTATTTTCACACAGATAGATTAAATCGTAAAACACTAACCTCCGTAAATGATACGAGTCGCTACGATACTAATTTTTTAATTAACATTCACGATTGTACATAAAGGTACATAGCCATGTTGTTGACCACTATCTAATATCTTAAATAAAAGCATTTTATTATTAAAGAACTTAATCGAAAACAATCTTTTTACTTTATTCCACAAACATAACTCACGTTCAATTTAATGCTACGAATTGAAATAGCAAAAGTAAGAGGTGGTAACTCCATTCGAATCGCATGTCAGAATGTCATTTTCTCCTAAAAACAGCGAACTTACAGAAAAAGAGGAATATTTCGGAATTCATAACGTAATGCTTAAGATTAGAAAAAAATGTTATTTTTTTCGTAAGTTGTGCGGAGAAATCTTGCCGCAATCGACACCAGTCACGCGATGGCTAACTAAAATTTATTTTATTGTTTACATCAGTGTGAATTTTGAAACAATACAAATTACACTTGGGCATGTACAAAATGTTGTATCTAATATTGGTAGAGCACATGTATTATATTGTTAACACTGTAATAATAAATATGACACTAGATTAATAAAACTATGTATTACAGAAGCGCGTAGTCTCAATGCAATCGCTATGAACATCAATCTTATTTGTAGATCCGATACAATCGAATGGTCACTTAGGAAGATTCCGTTGATGAGCCATAACAGACCGATTCTATTTTCCATAATAAAGTTGCATCGAGGAACTAGAAACGTTATTTGTCATGGTTCGTTTCTGCCACAATTTCAAACAACAATGAAATCGTCCAAAGATTTGTCTAAGAGCACATACTTCCTTATTATTACACTACGATATAAGTCCTCATTTTATTTACCACAACTTTATTGGACGTCCAAAATGTGAGTTTTTCATTAACTCCACCGAGTTATTACTGAACTTATAATAATATCGTATAATAGACGACATTACATTTGGAAAACAATACATAATAAAAATAATATATATATAAATGAATAAAAAATATGTCTGTTTAGTAGAAAATTAAAGAGGAGAAAGCGCCCGTAATGAAATTAATTATGGTAATCAGAAATAAATGAAAATATCTAATTACATTCGATCCTGCTGATTATTCTGAATGATGCAATAATACATTATTAGTGTGATTCTGCATAAGATAACATAATTAATTATCTCCTACGCGCCGTAATTATTTATAAGGCTGGCGTTTGACCGCGATTATGCTCGATGGAAAGCGTAGATCCGTTTAAAGAAGGACCACGTACGTATAGAAAAAGTCTAATACTTTTATATAAGTTTCACAACATACCATGAGTGTACACTAGCGAATACTATGTTGTCAGATAATAAACGTAGAATATTGCTAGATGCAAAATGATCCAACTATTAAAATAAAATATTTCGTACATCTCAGATCCATAGCATAGCTTTGTTTGTAAAATAAGGTTTAATTGCGGTTTGTTAGATTATAAAGGCGTGTATGACCTTGAGTCGTTCTCGGTTGGTTGCACTCCCCAGTTCCGGTCTGTCTCTGCTTAAATACTTTATTATAACAGATGCGCTAATAGCCTCTTACGTAAGCATATAAATAATATTAAATATGTACAGTTCATACATATTTATAACTTTTTAGATTATAATTATATCAATATTACCATCGATCTTGTGTGGGTGATTTTGTTTGATTTTCGAAAGAGAAAACGTAAAGTGTAGCAATGAAGCGTTTTTCATTCATTCGGATCACATTACCGCAACATAACACTTAAGCTATTCCACCTCCGCGTCTGGTCCAGCCAAGTCATGCATTAATGAAAGTAATCAGTCTAGCCTCGACCCCGTTTGTATGGAGAAACCTGGTATTAAGAGAATGAAGTCGCGTGAAAACTAATTAATCTTTGACCTATTCTCATTAACGTCGCGAGTAATATCTAACGCAAGCCGTAACCAACACTGAACTTGAACTACTCTAATTATTAAACCGTATAACAGATAAATGTAAGGATGCTAATATCAGGCTTATCTTACGGTTACAACTTAACCATCTAACTTTTCTATGTCCATATGACTTACGTAGTATAATTTCCTGATAATTACTGATCGTGTAAATTAACTTTGTGATTATACATATAAACAAACTAGTGCGCGATGAAGCAATCGATTGATTTAAACATGTGTCGCAGTAAAGAACAATATCGCTTGTTCAATTTAGTGTTTGTGAGCTTGTAAATTTACTTAACACTTGTAAACGAAACATTACGTAAGTGAAAGAAATAAAAACGAATGACAAACACTACGAGTAAAGAAGCGCTGATCCTAAAATAACACAACACATAAGTCGTTTGTATTTTCAAGTTTTAAAAAACTTTGTGGTATAAATTTCCAAATTTTTATCATATATCTATTGAAACTTGTTCATAAGCATACTCTTTTTTCAATTATCTAGTTACCTTTCAGTCACAGAAAATAGTACACAAAAACAGTACAAGAAAACGGAACCTTTGAAGTAAACTTCGGAATAAACAGAATCCAGCAAAGGACGCAGACATGGTTGGTTTAATGTAGCGACTTTCAGTTTAACCTATTGCATAGAATGTCGGCAGTTTAAACGAAGCACTGCAGTTGCAACGTTAACTCTGCTTATTGTGTCTGCCGCGGCACCACCCCCTTTACTACAAAGAAACATGAAGAAAAAGTTCATTTAAATATCTTCGTGAATGGTACAAGAGGACGCTGACAGTCAGCACTATAGTTACTCCTATTGTACGCTGGTGGAAGAAACAACTGTAAATATGTATTACATATTTTTTTAAAATTACTTGATACTTTAATTTTAAGATAAGCATTGTATAATTTTTTTACCCAAAAGTTCGATAGTGCAAATTTAAATTTTAAAAAAGCTTATTCAAATCAATTTTAATTTCAATCAATGATTTAATATACAAAGAATTAATGAAGCTACAAGTCTAACGCGTTTAATGAATAATTATTTATAATCATTTAACTAACGTTGATACTTATCTATATATTTTCATTTTTAGGATTTCCTAAATGTTTGAATGAAATATGAATAATGAGTTAATATACTTTATTCCTATTGGTCATCAATTTTAAATCACTAAAATTTCTCAACGTAACACCAATATTGCATCTAAAATTTTTCGAAGGTCCAAAAGTCATACGTAGTAGGATTAGTAGTAAATATGAAAATCTATGGGGATAAATAATGCGGAACATAAGTAGTTTTACCACAACACACATTAACCAGGATGCTACTACTGAAACCACGGGAAACTTAGACATTTTGACGTGAAATGCTCGCCAGGACGTTACTTTAATACATAGGCCCAATTGTTCAAGACCAATTGCATGCGCAGTAATCCGCATTTTTCAATTTAATGCGCACATTTTGAAGTGTATAAGCGGATACAACCATTCGTGCGATGGCATCATTCTGACTCACATTTCGAAGTACCGTGGGCATAACTACTCGCACATCGTCTAGATTTGTTTACAAATAAAACCGTACCGCTCTTCACTATTTTTGTAAGGAACTGCTTGTTAGCGAGTTAAATCACTCAACACTCTTCGTAAACATGATGTCGGTGACGTAATCCCATGAGTTTCTGTTACACACAAACAAAATTTATCGATATATTTTATAGATACATTGCATCATATTTGAACTGTGGCCGAAAATACGTACGAGCAAAACACAAAGTACTAACGTGGAAACACTTAATTTATTCTAATTTCCCTGAGGTCCAATTGTATCTTTAAAACCGTGCTTTATACGGCAACAAGGTAAGTGTCTAGCGAAAGAAATATTTTTAGGCATTTTTCTCTTTAAAAAATTTTTAATTTAAATTACAAAAAAAAATTACAAAATAAATAATTGGAATTAATGTGAATTAATGTTTATAAAAAGTCCCTTCTTAACAGTTAATAATAAAATGTATAAGTTTTGACATAGGAATAAATGTAACGTTAGTAAGTAAAAAATATGTCCAGGTATTTAAAAAGCTACAAGCTATGCCTGTGTGTCGACCTCATCGCGACGTCATTGTAACTCAGACCGGTACTCATGAAATATGAATGCTTCCCCTGAAAGAACGGCCGGTCCCTTCTGCACCTTACTCTACGTGTATTTTGAAAGATCCCTTCAATATTGACATTAATATATCAGGCTGTTTTTGATACGAAATCTTAAGTACGTAATATCATTACAAAAGAAAGCCATTTTTTTTCTTCTGGCCCTTTCTCACACGAGCATGTGTTACTCATGCAAACCTGTTCTTATTGTGCCGTGTTCCCATAACAAAACCAGTTAATTTACCCGTTGGATAATGGAGTTCGTGCCTTTCAAAGCTGCAATTTATTTGTTACCAAGGATATACACAATATATTCGTTTATCGGCGTGTCTATCGCACGTATTGTGGACTTGGTTATAAAGAAATTAGGAAATTTTGAAAAACATTATGAAAACAAATCACAATGACAAGTCAGAACTTTAATTAAGTACACTACAATATGTACAGTGAAATACAAAAATGAATTTTGAAATGTGCGCAGAGGCATAAGATTTGTAGTTAAAATGCTAGAAGTGGCTAGAACCTGTGTTTACATACCCTCTGTTTTCAATAATTACGACCGAAGCTTACAGTTATTTACTGGAACGAAGTGGTGAATTATTGAAATATTTAGGTACATATATTATACCTACGTTTGATATGCAAGTACTTTTCTATTCAATCTAGTTTGATTGTAATTAATATCGCTCTAAATTAATCAAATATTGTAGGCGATTTTAATACATTTTAATACAGTACAAATTACCTGAAAGGATACTTTTACAAAAACCAACAATAATTCTGGAGTAACTGTTTGTGCCGAATTATATTTTTATCAACTTACCTATCTGAGTGTTTTTCCGATGATTGTCATCGAAGTGTTACAAATGACATGTATCACAGCGGGCAGTCAACACAGTGCATATTCCCAAGGTAAACAAAGATTACGTAAACGCAATCCCACGCACGCACGTAACCCGATCGATTTTCAAACTTTCGAATACGCCCACTTAAAATTTACAATAGCAAGGATATTAGAATCAGTCAGCTAGCTCTACAACACCAATATCAAAACACCACGATGTCTCTCTTGCCCTTGAAGCCGTACAGGTTATACTATCGATAAAGCACAACACGCGCACTGACAGTTCGGACAAACAATCACAGGTCAAGTTCGGAGACGGTCTTAATGAAAAACAATAAAAGATTGTGAGATTATTGCAGAGTTTTCGTTTACCTATCAGTTATATGCCATCGTGTACAGAAAACGAGTCTGTGTATGTTAGGTTAACGAAGCGATAATCGCAGATCTGCCGCGAAACAACACGCATCCCTCGCGATCAGGCATCGACTGAATAGCGAGGGCGCCGCTGAGCGTATGCCGAGTGGCAGAGCGAGACCCCTCACCTCCGCCGCGCGGTTGTCGCCTGCCGCTGCCGCCCTGTGCGCGCGCCTCTCCACGCATATCGCGTCAAACAAAAATATTTATTAACATATTATCAACGATTTTAGTTCATAAATCAATAATTTTGTTAATGTATTCGAAAAATGAAATTAACAGCTTGTTTATACATCTCAGTTGGGAATGGTGTATTCAAACGAATAAAGTATTAGGGATAATAATATTTTTTATATATAAATACTTACTTACCTACTAACTTACATAAATTTAATTTGACGTTACAAATTCCTAAATGTTCGGAATCCTTCTAATCAATAACTGCAGAAATTGGAGAGACATATTTCAGTCTTTGATTAATGTCCCTAAAATACCTCTTGACAAAAACTGTAACAGAAAATTTCGTCCGGCTAAAGAATACAATACTTAATAAGTTAATATACTTATTTCTTTATTCATAGTAACATGGTATTTTGGAATATACCTAAATAAATTATATTGTATAACTGCGTTTCTTTTCAATACACGCCTTTCCTTATCTTTATAAGTGACCTATGTATATAGTATATAGTAACAGTATTAGTAGTAGTATAGTAATATCTACTTAAAACAAAAATGTTACACGTAAGTTCTATTTAAAGATAATTATTATTACTTTTCAAATTTAAAGTACCTACACGTAAGCTGGTTATGATATCGCCTAGAAGTTACTATTATGGCTTATCTCCGAATACTCCTTGAGGAAATAAAATATGATAAAGCTTTATTCACACTAACAGCTGTCTGTAAAGCCTGTCAATACACAAATACTCTTTATCAAAGCGTCAAAATGAACCCTAGGAATAGGTGATACGAGTGTCAGAATCAGTGTCGCTGTTGATTTATGATTTGTGACCGTAAAAACTCGATATCTGTGAGAAAGTTTGTACAGAAGGTATTCAAAACTATGCATACTTACAACAAATACAAATTACTTTTATACATATCCATTTAAGAACTCCTTTGTGTGTGATGCAAACAAGCAAGGTACCAATGTAGTGGCTGTTGCACATACTTAGTTTGACTTTAGTCAGCGACTGGTTCATTCAGGGTGTTATATACGCGTCTTTGCTTATGAGGACAAATGTGATGAGAGCACGTACCGGTCGGTACAGGTAATCGGTAACCGAACGATACAGACAGAAACAATAAAATGTTCTAATTAAAATTGCTTCGCGTGTATTTAGCGTGACGTGAAGCTGGTATTGTCGGTCGTTCTACCCCCTATATTATAAGTGGGTAATCATATATAATTCCCATAATTTAATTTTTATACGTAGGTAAGATCAAACGAATCTCGCCAAAAGGCAGATAGAAAATAAAAAAAAAACAATGAACGATCCATTAAATTTTAAAGGTCCATTTGCTTTTATTGTGGCTTGGAGAAAGAAATAAGCTAATGGCAGGTAGATAGGAGGGAGACAGGTAGTAGTATCGTTCACCAACACGCGATGTAGCCTACTAACCTCACTTCCAAGAAACAGCCCCTTGCCACTTCGACGCTATTTTCTTTATAACCCGTGAACATTATATGCTATCTGTCATTAGTACATGCAATTATTATTACTACATACGGTCTACCTGACATAACAAAACTATTTTGTAATAAAAACTGTTTATTAAGGTTCAATCACAAATTTACAAAAAGTTTAGGCTTTTTTTGTAAAAATCTTTATCTAAAAGCTATAACATTTTGCCATCCTCAATACTGTAAACATGTTGTAATAAAGTATACATTATTGGTTATGTTACTGTGTTTTTCCGTTACTTCGTTATTCTGTTCTTGTAAGGATATTGTTTCATTTAACGGTATCTACCTGGTGCCCTTAATTTATGGTATTTGGCAACCCCCATTAGTGGCTAAAATGGGTTACGGACATCGCATTGTTTTATGGGATGATGGCGGATTATGTTCTCATTTATTGGATACAGGTAATTTAAAGGCCTGGTAAAAAGTAATGACTACATAAAGTAGGTACTCTTTATTTGAAATAAAATTCTAATTGCACCTACTTTTCATCTAACATGTAGTGGTAGGTAACACAAGTTATTTTTCAGATCCTAATTTTTTTAGCGTACGAACGGGTCAGTTAAATGAGTATTATTTCTAACGTACAAATATTTCTTATGATGAAAAGACATTCTTCTGAGGTTTTTGTAATGAATTTACGAGTATATATTAAGGAGATTATATTTTTTAACTTTGGATGTTTTCTGTACTAACATAATAGAGAAAAGAAAGAGTGTTGGCAGATAGAACGAGTTCGCATTATGATTACTCGATAGGAATAAAAGATAACTATTTTTAAGAATCGTCGTCGTCGTCAAAACATATTTGTTTATTTATATTGTTATTACTTAATATCACGTCAGGTCCCTGACGGCGTAGGCAGGGAGCGCGGACACTTCTATCCATATAGACCTGAATTTAGTAGAATCTCGTTCTCCTAAATTCATCATTCTCTTCATACTTATGCGCCGAATTCGGAGATTAATGATTTCTTCATCAGCCAGTATCTGCTTAACTTATTTGCTTGAGATAGGCACCTAAGTCTTATAAGTTTATTACTGTTATCAAATTACGGTCTCAACTACATTTAATCGAACGAATCAAGTATAATAGATGATATACATTTAAAAAACACGTATGAACGTATTTAAGAAATAAGTATTATTATTACATAATGTTCTTAAATCCGAGTTATATACGGCTACAAATACAGGTACTTACATAAAGTTTTATTTTTGAAATGATAATGATATAACCGCATTGACGAGACTGCTATTGTGTGGGGTAGGTAGTAGGTACACTCGACACTTTAGGTGTAAAAGTATTCGAGCGTACTTCAGTGCTAGTCACGTGAATGAAAGCAAATGACTTGCATAACATGCCAGTGAAGTTGCCACCACTTTGGTTTTTCCGCTGTTGCTTCGATTTTTAACAACCCAGTGATTGATTTTACATAACGGATAGCTATAAGCTGCGACTAAAATTTTTTTAGCTTTAACAAAAACTGCTTATTTTAAAAAATCAGTTATTATTGTTGCAGAACATATTTTGAAAACGGACGATTGCTACTGTGCTACATAATATAGGTGACACTTAAAAGCCCTGAAGGCTTCATCGCTTCAGTGAACCAGAAGAAACCAAGAACGAAAAACCGAAACGGCAGAAATATCAGTCTTGATTGATGGTACATATTACTTGAAGTCATCCCCCTGTGACTAATAAGATTGCGGCGTCAAAAAGTACATACGTATTATTTTATGATTATTATCTATGATCAGGTTTGTATGAAATAAATCGTAATTTGTACTTATGATTGTTATATTTTAAATCTATAAAGTTGTGCGAGCATAAAAACTATGCGGATATCTATTGTTTCCGACTCGAAATACTTTATCTTTATCTTAATCTTTTTTTTTAAAGTCATTGGATTGATATCACAATACTTACCGTACTTCTTAACATAATTTTTAATTTATATTAGAAGAAGTAAATATAGTAATGTGCTATTTTTAACATAATATTTTGAGTAGTGTCGTTTTTTATATTTCAGGGTCTCGATGACTGTAATGTATTTAACCACAAAGCAAGAAAACTATGTTTATTTGTCCTTCTTCGGTCAAATATAGGCATATGTATTTATAATATAAGCTTATCGTGAGTATCCGTCAAATATAGAATGTCTTTCCTTTGTTATTAATTAACGGTTAAACGTAAAGTATTCTATGTTCAGATATCTTGCAAGTAGCAATAAACTTACGTATATTCGACAAATTTTATTTGAGTCGTCGCACGTAGATCGTACGTCCGCCAAATCGACGTCACACCTCATCTAAAGGTCATTTCCGATTCAGACACCATTCAGACACCCGTACCGTATCTTCAAATACATGTAGATACTTACGCTTGATTGAACAGACATTATTGTAATAAGACAAATAAATAAATTATCTCACACTTGATCGTGAATGTTTAGATTTGACGGCCATAAAATATGTTGTTATTTCCGAATAAGACGCTATGCGTAAAGAAATATTATCGGTTTTCAATTTTAATCATGTATTGATTTTTTTTCATATTCGATAAATTATTCGTCGTTAAACCACGTACCTATTCAGCGGAAATGCACGTAAGCGAATGTGAGGTATGTTTTGTAACCTGTGATATCAACACGTCTGAAAGGTAAGACTTTGATTAACGTTTGTATTATGTGATCAATGTTTCATAATATACTTACAGTTAATGGAAATTGTGGAACGATTAATTATCGTATTGCTAACTAACACTGAGCATAAAATTGTAATAAGCTAATTAAAAACAGTCAATAAGCCTTCTAGTTGCTACGAAAATTTAAAACAGTTATAAAAAATGGTGTGATAATAAACAATGCTAAAATATCATTGAATGATAATTAAAATTTGCAAATGCAACAGTGCCGGCGTAACCATCCGCAAGCTTGTACAGTGATGCAGGTAAAATGCGGAATGTTTAACTTCGCTGTACAGAAATAAGTTGTTTCTAAACTGTTGTTGTATTGTGGGCGCACACAGCTTTCATTCATCTTAAACCTTTTCAGATGCGAGGTTTAATTCTCGCCGAGACGAACGCTGCGCCGTGCGCCGCGTTGGGAGACATAAAAACATTCATTTGCATTGGTGCTCCCGTTGCGGACTCGGTATTTATCCAGTGTTGCCGCACCGCATAATAAGAGAACACCGCTTTGACAGACGTAAACCCCTGAGTCGCTTTAAAACCTTTAAAAAAAGACACGCAAATTGTTAGAGGAGATGGTTAATTAGCTAATCTATTGATGGTTAAATGTTACGTTTAAGACTATTTTGAATCACTACGGACCTACTGGCAAAGCTTCATTGAAGTTAACACCTAGCAAATTCTAAAAGGAACACAGCATACAAAACGCAAAACATGGAACAATCAAACTGGATGTACGTTCGTACTTTCTAAACTGCCCGTTCCCAATATATAAATTATTTTTGACACCATACTCCTTCAAATTTCACATTTTTCTCGCATAACACTATATATTTACACAATTTTTGATCCTATAATGATGTTGACGTATTGCGCATTTGAGTTTCAACATTTGCTAGCTTCCTCTCCGTTACGTCGTCCACGGCTTAAGCCGAAGTAACATAACAAACTGTAATAACAACTTATCTTCATCGGCTTTTCATTTCCGTGTCCAACTTATTGGTCGTTTTCAGCCAACTCCCCCTTTTGATCAACCTGTCGTAAAGATACATATTTCTGTATTTACACGTAATACGTACGCGTAATATGATTTAGATACAATACAGGAAAAATTATATATTGCGAATAAAATCAAAGAGAGTTCTAGAATTCCTAGAGCAGTAACTCGATTGGATACTATCAAGTTGCGATATAATTATCCACGGAAAGGCACGGACAGCAATTTTTATATGATATTTAATTTAGTTGTACTCAATTACTTCATTTAAAGAATATAGATACTATAATACAAAAAAGTAATAAGCAATAATGATAGTAATAATGAATAAATAATTATGTGATATAAAAAGAATATAAACTTCCAAGGAATGTTTAATATTTTGAAATAAATTCGATACAAATTACGCACTTTCTAGGATAATAGTTCCATGCTAGGTATAATATTACTGCAGTAAATGATTAGAGCTTGGCATACAGATTTTCTAATTCGATGATGTAGATACGAGTAGATTACAGTAGGTGTACTTGTCATCGATAAAGCACGCGCGTAAACGAACACAAGGTTTAAGTGATAGTTTATGATCATTACTCATCGTAACCAATAACTAAGTACAATTATATATTATTACATTTGTTTTCTGCTGAAAAATTATTTAGTGACACTAAAGAGCATGATGGAACAAGTGCATCTATTTACTTTTTTCAGATAAGACTATAATGGAACGGGAAAAAATTGCACAATTATGCCTTAATATTTTTATCTTTCAAAAAACCTAAAAGGGATCCGTCCTGAATAATAAATAAGCTTCAACTGAAAGGGGCTTGTGGAAAAACGCACAAGTGAATTTCGTTTTCGACGTAGATGGAAAAACACCGTTTTTAGACCAACCCGCGTTGGGTCGAAAGCTTTCGCTAATGGCAGACCCAAACGACAATTACAACAATTAAAATATTGACAGTTACTCCCGTCTTTTTTTATTATTTCTTTAAATATAGACTCTGTAGTACCTACCCATGTCACATCATTTATAGTGAGTGGTATTTACGTTTGCTGTTGAATGTATAATATGATTAAATTGTATTAAATGGCTCAATTATAATATCACGATAAACTTATTAAACTTCATCAATTAATACGAGTTATACCCGTGTATTGAATGAAAACCCAATATCAGTGGAATAATCAAAAGTGAGTAAACGAAATCATTCGCCTTAATAATATTTTCGTGAAAAGTTTTAAGTAATACAATTATACTCTAAGAGTTAACGTAAAGAGCTATACAGACCGGCTCACTGCAGGGTCAGCTAAAGTATTTAATTACTGAGAATTTCTCGGCCGTTCGCATCCGGACGGGCGTTCTTCTTTTATAGTACCAATCGCACTGGCAATACTACAGTTAATGTTACTCATTATATCACGTAGACACTCTTTTTTATTTATTTTTTCTATTCTAGAAGACAGACACGTCAAAACAAACATTTGCGTACACATACCCACACATATATCATTCATATTCAAGTTTAAAAAATTTTCAAAATATTCCGTAACTTTTACATTAATGTACATATAATAATCACGAATCTTACCAAATACGAATTGCGTCTCTTGGTATCGATGAGAGATCGGATCACAGCAGTGATACGTTTTAAACTTTACATTTAAGGATTGCAATTATATTATGATAATGATCATATCGTCAACTACACAGTCTATACCTAATTAAAATACAACATGTTAAACACTTTCCACGTGTAACTAAATACTTAAATACGTTTTATCATTAGAAATGATTTCTCGACATACGTATAACAAACCTTTGTCAAAAATACCGGGTGTTAAAGGTAAGCTCCATGATCATAAATCTCTCTTAAACTTAGTTCGTCTACCTACGTAGGAGTGGCAGTTAATCGCGGATTAATTCGGGCTACTCGGTTACCTGGTTAACTCTTATATCGCGCCAATATTATATGCGCTCTTTTATTGTACATATATTCATGTTAATCTTAGAACTACTTGCAGGTTTATTAAGTAAGTTAATCGACTGCATATAATATTTTGTGCTGATATCTGCGTCTTCTCTTACACAAATTTTTATTGAAATGAATCTGTCATTTCGTAGATTTCATCTTCAATGGGTACATTCAGCCAAAAGAAATATTGTGGAAAAAATTACTATTTTGGGTAATACTTACAAGATTTCGGAATAAGGCTCACTTGTTTGGATCTCAATGTGGTCGAGATTGACGAGAATGAGAGTCGAGGCCTTAACCATCATTTCTTCATCAAATTACACACTCCTTATGACGTCAACAACATCATAACATATACTTAAGGAGTTCTTTTGACATATTCGTATGTTTTCTTTTTCATGTTTCAAATTTTTATTTTTATAACCTCGTTTTCAACTCGCAGCTTTGCTTGTTAACAGAATATTACACTATCATTATCCCAGTATCACCAATGCGTTTGTATATTTTACAAATGAATTATACAAGAACTTGTTCAAAGGCCTAATACATCTTTCGAAAGGCCCATTACCGATAGCAAGGAAAAATTCAAAATGTCTTCAGCATAAAAGGACTATAGGACACAGTAAAATATAAGCTGTAACAGGTTTCCATAATCAGAACAGTTTTGGTGGACTTAATAATTACGTAAAATGTGTCTTCCAAAAATACACTGATCAATTGACATACGCTGACAAATTGACTATGTTACTATCAAATTTAAAAACATCTAAATATTCAAACTCATATTTTCTTTCATCAGATAAAAATTCTAATAACAAACGTATACCTTTGTCTCTACTATTCTCAGTGTTACAGAAAAACGGTACCCATTTTATGAGACTTCAAGAATAATAGTTGAAGTAATGAACGAAATAGCCTCCGTTATTGCCCAACATTTCTCTAGCTCTGTAAAAAATGCGACGTTTATCATTTTTTTAATTAAACTCACCATTTTGAAAGAAACTTATGAAGCATTAAAATTAACACAGGGAAGCGTTCTCTAAATGATTGATTTAGGGAGTGTCAATCCGAAAATGTAAGTAGGTAATTATAAATTGCGTTAACTGGACGTATACGTATATAAATAGGATTATATTACCGTTAAGTTATAACTTGCCCATGACCATCAAGATCTGTAATTTTTGGTGATCACAAATATATATAAGGGGCACTGATCAATACGACACGCACCGCTGTTCGTATAAAAACTGGATGTTTTTGTAAATTATTGTAACAAATCCATTGCGATTCGGTTAGAAACAATTAAAATAAATTTTGAAAAATGAGTTTGCAAAGGTATTTTTTTTTTACCAGAAGTTGATTGTTATTGCGTTCTCTTAAATATCATTGTAATGTAACAGTATTATATTGATATCATGTCTACGTGATATAATCATGTAATGCTTTAATAATATATTTAATAATGTAATGCTTTATTAAAACACTTTTAGAATATATATAAAACCACTTTTAAAATTTTTGCCAGCATTGTTATTGTACGTAGCATTTGCAAGAACCACCGGATGAGATTACAAAAGCAAAACAATGGTAGTGTTTTCAGCGTAGCGACGACGAAACACATTTTGTGTGCACCCCGTCAGACGCGTGGTGTCCGAGAAGAAAAATGTGGGGCGGGGAGCCAGGATACGACAGGGTCGATGAACTCGTAGGCGCCGTCTGCAACGCCTTCTGAAATCTTGTATTACTTAACAAGATCTATGATAACTATCAAATTGAGGAAGTCAACGGTATTCGTACTATGAATTTGTTATTCCAATGACTATTCGAGAAAAAAAGAAAATTGTTGGTAACGATAATAATAAGGGTAAGTATTTTAAGAATAATATCCTTGGAGCGCACGTCCGCAAGGATATCCTTTTACAGAAACAATACAGATGGATGTACTTTTATTCTTAGGAGTGAAAGAAATAAACGAGTTCTTCCTATGAATAAGAACTATCAATCTGTACAGACTTCTGGCTAAAAGCGCCATCTGTTATTCAGATAAACAAACGTTCTAGGTGTGTGAAAATTATGATCCATAGCTACAAAGACAAACATATTTTTAAAGCAAATGATCATAGTCTGGGGAAATAGTTCAACGTTAAAAAATATCCTGAACTTATCTTACAGAGGATAAAAACATATTATATCTACATATTTTTTTTATTATTATTTTGTATTTCGAAAATAACAGTC
>DWDX01000191.1:0-33742 GCA_018245675.1 Agara michaeli | reverse complement strand
CCCCACCCCCCACTCCCTTCCTCCATTGTATCTTACTCGAGTATCCCTTGAACCGTCGCCGATTGGTAACTTTCTACCTCATTGCGTCGGTCAATTTCTGCTCGCTTCCCCTTTTTCTGTACCGATAGATACAGTACACATCAACTTTGTCTATATGAAAATATTGATTGAATTATCCGAAGTTATATGACTAATGTAGAACCGTGAACTCCACACTTATTTGAATAGTATACCTATTAATCACAAATGATACTAATGGATGTGTCGGTATAAACTGAAGAAGAATTTCTGGCTTAAGATAATAGCAACACATTCTTCACTTTGAGATTGCATAGTAGCATGTGTAGGAGTAGCAATGATGAGTTAGTACCAGATAACTTGGGTGTCCATTGGCTACAACGTGACATTGAAAACTTTTAAAAGACTAAAATCTAACAATATTTACTTGCCTTATCCATCAATCGTTTTAATCTTGAAGGACTAGGTCAAAGCCTCAAAAGCCTTTGGGCTTTTTTCAGGCTGGTTATTGCGAAAATTCCAACTTTGTTATTCTTTTTACCACGCGCCCAGAATGTGTGGGAATTCAATTATTTTTTCTAGTATACAAAGTGGGTTTTTATAATAGTGTGTTGTTTTAACATTTTTCAGAGTGGAGCATGGTGAAGCGGGACCGCTGTTGATTGCTATTAAAAAATTCCACGCGCTCAATCACTCCCCTCAAGCGAAATTCGATATGAAACGATTACGTAAATCATTAAACATTACAGATTTAAAGAATAAAGATTAGGAATAGAATTTTTAAATTCAAATAATTAAAGAAGAGCTGAAAAAACTGTCGTAGTCCTTTAATGCAGTAATAAAATTTTGTAATTATCATATAGTTACGCTCAAAACACTATGATAGAGTATAAACTTTCGCAGTTGCGCGAGGGATCCGTACCCTAGGTATTGCCAAGCAAATCAGATGCATCGGATTTTGTCATTCGACAGTTTTATCTGTGAATTGAACATATACTAGTGCAGCAGTGCAGTGTAAGTCTCAGTACGCTTCCGCTCTGACGTCATCCGTTAAAGCTTTCATGGACTTGTTTTTATAAATATGTTGTTGTTTTTGTTATTTAATATTCAATCGTGTAACGACAATTTCATTTTGTAAAGTATCGCCCGGGGAAATATGAACGGGGTAACGGCGGGAGGGGAGAGGGGGTACTGTGTTTTGTGCGCGTCGAACGGATTTATCTGTTGTTGTGTAAATAAAAAGCAAACCGCTGGCTTATTCTAAGCACCGCCCGGAGCTCATAGAGATTCACAAACAATCATGTACGGCAGTATTTCAGAAAATATGGGTCGCGACCTACCAGCGTGGGTATTGGGAGGGCTTTAAAAAATTGAACGACACATCGACCGACCAGACCAATGCTAAAGCTCTAGTATCTATGAATAGGAAACAAATGCATCCTTCTCATTAAGGATTTACAGTTTCCTATGAATGTACCCTATTGTATCTTCGGGTCATTGGCGCCCTTGGCAACGGAGGCGCTCCTTTCTTTTTATATAACCTTTTTTCGTCGTAGTCACGCTGGCCAAGTGCCGATTGGCAGACCTGACACACCTCAGAAACAATTATATGCCTTAGAAAGTTTTAAGATTTTAGGCCTAAGCCCGCAGGCTGCGTCAAACTATGCCTTCCCAAGGGATGCGCCCCTGGCATCCATCCGTCTTTATTCTTCAATTCTTAGTAGTCCAGCTTTTGACTGCTACCTCACACTCCCGAGGGATGTGCCCCGGCATTCGCCCTACTTTTATCTTTAATTCTGAATAGGCAAGCATTTGGTTACTACCTGTCAGTTGGAAAGCGATGATATAGCTTACAAAGCTGAATGCTTGCCTAACAAATAGTTAATATAATCACTCTTGTTTTAAAAATTCAAAGGTTGCAATTTTCGAGGGATACTAACGCTAACAGACTATTCCATTCCCTGGGGAGTTTTAATTAGGAATGACTAAGAAAATCCCTTTGTCCTGGCCAAAGGAGGATTTGATAGAAATGATAGCCTGTTGTACGTCTGGTTGCCCGGAACTAAAATAGAGCTGGAAGAACAAGGCGTGAAGCACCTATATCCTGTAAAAAATGTATAAGAATAATCCCCTCCATTTTGTCCCTTTAGCGTCAAAAAAAGTGCTATGTGAAAAATGTACCTCAATTACATTGCCAATCGTGATGTTGGGGCGGATGTAAAGAGGAAATGATGGCATTAAGGATTTTGGCACTTTTCGCGAAAGTTCGTTACGATTTATAAAACAATTTCCATTTCGCGTCCTGCTGTGCGCGGGCCAATGTTGGTTTGAATCGTCGCCGCCTTTATGCAGATTTGATAATATAATATTTTAGCCACATAGTACGCGAAATGATGGAAAATTTTTCGCGAAATTTAATTACCTACCGCCGATATTAGTGAAATACAATTCATCGATATTATTAGCAGAGAACTTTTGTGTACAGAGCGGTTTATAAATTACTAATGATATGGGTTAACTCAACCCTCCTACATAGATTGTAACGGTAACAGCCCTTTTCCTGTCACTCTGCATATAACTATAACTATAACTATAACTAAATGATGAATACTGTACGTAATATGGCACATTGCACACTATAGAATTACTATGAATAATCTTTTCTGTGTTTAGTTAAGTACTAGTTGATTTTTTTGCTTCTACTTATTTGTAACTATTTAACTGTCAAGATAGAATTATATTCTGATCAAATTTCATTTGTCTCTAAACACAAAAAAAACACAATACTTCCGTAACAAAGCAAGAAATAATTCATCTTTTGAAAAAGTATCATTTATGTACTGATAAAGCCAGGGGGAAACCATTGAAGGGGAAATAAAAAAAAGGTATTCTTATTATTTTGGTCACAACTCCATTAGGAGTGAACACGGAAAGATTACGAAAATTATGCTCAAAATGTTCGTGAAAAGGGCGATATAAAAATAAATTGGTACATCGTTTGAAACGACTCTGAAACACCATCGCAAACCGAGAGTTCATTGTGCCCGCTCAAGATTAATACCTTTTTTGTACAAATGAATTAAAATGGCACAGAATTTGACAAAAGAACTTTGTGCATGGAAGCTGCCTATTCACATTTAGCGAGCATGGGCGCTATGGACTTAAGCCTTTTCTTGTTAGGAACATCTTTTTTTTTCGACTCTTCTTTTGGTTCACTGCTGAACCGGGTCTCCTCTCATAGTGAGAGGCTTTTAGGCCATAGTCTACCTGGCTTTGTTTTTGCGGTTTAAAATTCATCCTCCGACTCCACGGGAGGTCTAAGTTCGATCTCGGCACGCACCTCTGACTTCTTACGTATGTTTAATGACAAAAATATTAATATAGCTTGCTATAACGGTAAAGGAGACCATCGTGAGGGAACTTGAGGCGTGTGAAGTGTACCAATCAGCACTTGGCCAGCGTGGTAGAAGGAACAATAACAAGTTTTAAAACACCTGCATTAATATTATCAACAGACACTTCAATTTTATTTATTTGTACATACATACGTACATACCGTCACGCCAGGTCCCTAACGGGGTAGGCAGAAAGCACCGAATGCCAAATATCTCTGTCCTTGCAAACCTGACGCTCTTCGTCTACATTCATCACTATCTTCATGCATACACGCCGGTTTCGGAGACTCTTGACGCCTCCCTCAGCAAAAAAAATTGCTTGTAAATACTCGTATATTGTTGATTTTGTTTTCTAGGCATACAGCACAGTGTAAACTCTTACAAAAACGGCAGGTTACATCCGTATTATACACTGGCTGAATCGAATTTGTGGAGTCACATCGGAGCAATATTCTAATGTTATTACCGGAGTGGATAAGTTTAATAAAAACAATAAAAGAATGTGTGAGTGTACGAGGCAATTGTTGTTCCAAACTGCCGTTTATCAACTCTGTCAGTTGTCATCTGCGATGAACTTTATCGATCCCGGCCCAGCAGTAACGACTCGTCTCGCTCTGTGGAATCTTAAATCTGTGATCTTCACTTTTTGCATTCCCCAGCTTGTGCGCCATAACGACACAATAAACGTATTTTATAAGCGCTCACACTTAACGCTTATATCGCCTTATAAGTAGATCGAGAAATAATAAAACTAAAGGAGAGCGCACATCAAGAAAGCAATAACATCATTATCATAGTGAGTCCGCCATCTCTTTCCAATAGCTCTCACCCCTCCCTTGGCCCCGCCCACCGCGTATCGCCGCTGTCACCTGTATATCTCAAAACATTACACATATGCAAAACTTTCGCGCTCGCATCCTACACACACAGCCTCCGCACACACACGCCGGCGTCCCTCACTCTTGCAGCCTGCATCCGAAACGTGTGTGCATCGGTATAAATCTGCAAAATAAAAATTGTGCTATATCTCGTCGCGAGTGTGTAGCCCCGTCATGTTTTTCTTTTTTACTAAGATAGTCTGTAGGCGTGCCTAGTGAGTTGTTTGCACCTCGCACAGTGGTCGATATTTCACAATGCGGTGTCATCGACACGACATCTCCGCTGAAATATAGACGTAGGTTAGGTTATCTTTGAGAAATGTGAACTTTTCTGTTCTGCTCAGTAGACTTACATCTCTAGATAAAATCTGGTAGTTTTATTTTACTCTTTCATCACGAAATCTTTTTACGCAAACATAAGGAATAGTAGGTGGTTTATTATTTCAGTCTGTTCATGGGAAGTGAAATGTTTTATTTTTTTATGTTTATTTACTCTAATAAATGTAAAGTAACATGTATTCTAGAAATAAGATTTTATTTTTATTTGACTAATTTGCTACGAATCAGATTGCATGCTACATTAAACTAGACAACGTACGACAAACCAAAGTACAACAACTTAACGAAGACACAAACATCATTATATTCATCCATGGGGCGTAAGAAACGGGCACTACTCCTAAAACCTGTTACATACGATACAAAGGTTAAAAATTGAATGTATATTCTCATCAGCTGCTTGCACAAAGTGTCCTTAAAGCCGACCGGTCGACAAAGAGTGGCTGCGATCATTTTGTCGCGTGTCACACAAATACAATTTCAGATCTATTCAATCACCGCGCTCACGATCCAGCCGACAATTTTTCGTACATCCGCTCCATTTGGAGCGATTAACTCATAAACGATTTCAGTCACGGGACCAACTGCAATAATTATGCACATTGTGTATGAAACAGTAACTGCGCTGTAATTACGGCGACTGATTCAACGTATTGTTCAAATCGAAGCGTATGAATGTGGGATTGTATGATATTTTTGATGCAACGATAGCACCTGAGTTATTATTGTGCGCAATTAATTTTCATCGACGGATGCCATTTTATATATAATTGTCGTCATTACGCGATCATTGTTCGATAGTGACACTGTACGGTTCTCTATTCATGTATCTCTCTCTACATTCGCTACATCATTTGAGGATTTGTGTACGAATAACGCTCGTAAATGCGATGATATGAAAATGACTCTTTGGATTCGCGAGAAACATTATCGTAATTTATACAGTGCGATATGGCTGCAACCTCTCTATAGTTTGACGGTTGCAATGGCCTTCCCTGTTGTCTATTCCGCGTAATAGTATTTGGATAATCAAACGGCGCAGAAAATTGAGTGCAGTGATGAGGTGAACGTAACTCGGTTGTTAAGTTCAGTTTTATTTCAGAATATTTGTCATTAAATTTTTTTGATGTATATTTTCTCGACTATAATAGTATACCGCCTTCGACATTTCTGCACAACCCTGAGGTTGGCTGGTAGAAAATGCTATTTAGCATTAAACCCGCCTTTTGTACCACAATGTATTTTTGGTTCAATAAAGGATAAATAAATAAATAAATAAATTTAAGTGTTAAAATCCGGTCGTTCCTTTATTAATAAATCTTCTAAACTGCCTTAGCTGAAGATTTTCATCGTGTCAATAGATCTTAGGAATGCTTTATATAAATGTTTTTATTACGTGTGTTCAGACGCCCATCATATTGGAAATTATTTTATTTAAAAAAAAGGGTAAAGTAATTCTTGAAGGTAAGTGTCTATCGTCACTATGTTTAATCGGTTTTTTATTGTTTGGAGTAAAAATTGTTATATATTTCCAGAAAGTTACTTCTGGAAATTAAATGTCATAAAATACTTAAGCACTATAGCAACGAAATTTCAGTTTAGCTATGTAGTCTATAAATTTTGTTACGATAATTCAGTAGAATATATCACACTTTTATTTATCTACATTTAAAATAGCTTCCATTATTGAGCGTGAAACGTGGAAATCAAATACACTGACGCATTTCATATTCGCTGTACAAGTTCTACATCTTCATGCGTCATCTGTATAATTTGTTTCTCGAATGAGAATGACATCTTTATTGCATTAATTCAATTTTTACGTGGATATTTTGAGACTGTTTAGGATACTGCTGATTTTTAAATTATTTAATTTTTGTATATGGCAAGCGCGACGCTTCATTTTGTTCACTGACTGTCACTTTTGACTTGAGAAATAAGACGCCATTTCATAACAACGACAAAGCTGGTTTCATTTAAATACCCGATTTCTATACCTGTGGGTGCGTACAGAGACGACACTGGTAGGTAATCCAAATTAAATTGCCTTGCCCTAATGAAATTAAAAACTAACATTATTAATATTTTCGTTTACAAAAAAATGGAATATTCATCCACATCTATGGATCGTATTAATGCGTTTTTACATATTAACAATCTATGTCTAGTTTATCCTTCCAATGAAGTTACTATTAAAATCATTTGAAAAGGATTTTATACAATATTCCTTTTGACAAAAAATAAATCATACCATAATGGGTATTATGTGAACAGGTATTGACATCGTATTTAATATTATATTACATTTATAGCGATTTTGACAAGATGTTCTAAAGTATACTCAGGTTTGTATGCAAAAATTAATAAGCAAGCTCAGCGAAGAATACGCTATATGACTAAAGTTTCATTTTAAGCCGTGACGTGTTTCATATCAAAGTTTTCGATAAACATTAGAGTAAAGTGGCGCTGAAAGCTCCTCTGTCCCGCGTCATCGCGGTAACGGGCGTGTTGATGTATTGCGATATTTACGCAAGTTCCACATTACGTGTCCAATTGTGATGGCATATTTACGTCTATCGCGATTAGACGGGCTAGCGATAACGTTAATATAAACGTAGCAGTATCTTTTAAGCGTAAACGTACGTAGTTGTCTACAACTATATTCAATATTGTGAGATTCAAATTAAAACATACACTCCACTAGTTATTATTTTATACATAGCGAAGGCAGAAATAAATTAATTTCGCGTTTGCGGGTAAATTACTTGAACACTGAACCGGGAAGATCACATACGATGATACAATTAGTCAAAAATCAAAATAGTCTAAAATTACATATAAAAACAAAATCACCCCGGATGTTGCATTGTGTGAGTCTCTCGTATTAATGATTGTATTGATTGTTACGTCACAAGTTTAATTTCATATGCCCAATTTAGATACCATTTTCTTAACTTAGCTAACAGTACATTTAAATGCGGCGTCTTTTAGGATATTCATGTTTTAACACTATCTAGTATACCCATTTCTATACACACATTCGAATTTCTAACAGTAATTAGAACGAGGAATCAATTCCCAAAGTATTATTTACGCTTTAGCAACACGAACACGTTAATTACAATTTAATGTGTTCATAGAAATCGAACAGAAGTCCATTATAAAAAAAGCTCACATCAACCTTTATGAGACCTCCATAGTTAATAATATAACGTTTTTTTCTTAATTACGGTTGTAATGACGGTTGTATATTTATGTATAATTTCATTCCGTAATTACTATGTTTTAGATAAAACTGTAGCGCACACTGTGGCAATGACTACGTCCGCTTACCGTTCCTATAATTAAACATTTTAATAACTATACAAGTTAAGCTGTGTTTCCATCAACAATGTTGATTACAGTGATATATATTATGAAAGTAAAATATTTTTAAACATAAAATTTTTGTTAGTATTGGAACGCACTTTTATGTTAAAAAGTTTATTTCATAGCAGTGAACGATCGTTTTTACATTGTTCGAATACGACATAATAATTCTAGGTTTATGCATGAGGTCATGCAACTATATTAGGCTAGTTACAGATATGTGTATTGGTACCCCAGAAAATTAATAAAGAATTCCTAAATGTCCTTTCAATCTCTCTTCTCTGTTAGTTACAATAGTGATTTTGAAAAACTACAATCCTCTAACAAATAATTCATAATTCCACCGCATTAAAAAAATACTGAATACTGAATTTTGTTTCCAGACATACTACATCATGTATCTATAGTTTTTAACATTTGATTCTGTTCTGAAAAATAATACATTCTATTGAACTATAGATATTTTAGAGATTAAATATGCTTTACATCTAAACTTGAACCGACATTTTACCATCCAAATAAAAATTTGCATTTGTAAAAATAATCAAAATAATTAATCAATATTGTTCAATAGTGCTGTAAATATTTAATGGTGAGTGCATATGGCGGTAATTATCATTAAAATTCAAAGTCATAATATTTCGTCGTTAAAATAACCTTGACCCTTTCGTGCTTAAAGGTATTATTTAACAACATCTAATTAGATGCTAAATTTATAATGACTCGACTTCTCAAAGTTACCTAAAAAGTTCAAGGTCAAGTTTAGCGCATATCTAAAGTGCCGAGTAAATATTGTTGCATTGCTTTAAATAACACGTAATATAAAGCGACTGTTATAATTGTTTAATTTATTGGTTTTTAATAAGGAATATTAAATTTTATATCTAATGCGATTTTTTAAAACACCGAGATGATAAAGTGAAACTAATAAACAGTGTGAGATGAGTGGCACTTATTAATATGATTTTAATATTGAAGCCCATAGAAATGACTGCACCAACTTGCAACCAAAACAAATCTCAAGGTCAGGACGACAATGGAAGTACACCTTAACGAATATCCAAACGAACCTTAAGCTTGTCACGCTCGCTTCAAATGAACAAACGTTGCACTAATTACTGTACGGCTTGACGACAATTTATTTCCCATTAGGCTGGCCTTCCGCGGGTTTCGGTCGCCCACCTCGGGTGCTGACGATTATTTTAATTTTGCTAATAACACTTTAATTACAAACGCCGAGGTCGACCAGCAGCCGTATAATTAAAAGCAAACTTTAGCGCCGATGAAAAAAGTTCGTGTTTTTCTGTAGATGTATTAAAAATAATGGATGTATCGGTGAATCGACGGGATTCTAAGCGAATGGCTTCGAAGAAATAATTATTACGTTCTATTAAAATTCAGCGACTAATCAACCACGGTGCAAACAGGTGCCTCGATACTTTTAATATGTAATTATCGCACATTCATTAGGTAGAGAGGATATTATAATGAATTTTATATAAGTTTTCTGCATACAAACATCACAGTTTTGTATTACTCTATTTCGATAGAAATATACGTTTAATTACCAGATATAAAATAAAAACATGCATAAACAAAAGTCCCTCTTCATCAAATAATGTGTTAAAAATCCACAATGCGATAGATGAACACATTTTAGTATCTCGACATCTGTATCACGGGTGCTTAATGTGTTTTTAAATGCATCATACTGCATACTAAGGCGTGTTACACAATTTTATGTTATCATAAATGTATTATATCATTTTAAATACAAAAACATTTTATCACTTAATGTCATTATCTTAAATCGAATACGACCTATTAACACACTGTCCGAACGCATTTCGTATTCCGGCGCCTCTCGGCAAATAATCGGCCAGCCACCCTATCGTTAGGGCCGATTTACACGAGCCTTTTGACCGCTCGATTCCCCGCACGATTGGCTTTGTCTAACCAGAGTTTCAATTCGTCCGTCCATTGTGTCGTTCGGAGATGAGTGGATGTCGTTAGCGAGATTCCTAGCCAGTAAGATAAGGCTTAGTACAAAAGAGATCGGTGTAATCTCAATGTGCGGTCACATTTAGTGACTCTTTGTGTTTGTGCGATGTCATTTTTTTAAACATTTGGTCACAAATTGTTTTTATACATTACCTTCCACTGACTCATAATTTGAATGAACAACCAAATAATATTAACTTATATTTATATTAACATAATTAATAAACGTGACATTTAGGTAACTGAAGTATGGAAGTCACTTAAGTAAGTATGGAATTTTTTTAACACTTACTAATATTATTAATGCAAAAGTGTTCTTGCTGATCTGTTTGTTTGTCCTTCTTTCACGTTAAAACTGTAAGACGGATCGATGTGATTTTTGGTATTGAGATAATGGTAAGGCTGGAGTGTGACATAGGCCATTTTTTTCGCGGAAAAATATCTTGTTTTCAGAGGTAACACATAATCAACAAGTGTAACGCTTAAAATATGGTGACTGATTTTTCACACATTGATTCAGAGAGGAGAAAGAAAATGAACGCGAAATACAACCTAAATGTAATAGCACCATACATTGTAAACTGGAGAATTCATTACCACTCCGAGGTAACTCTATCGCGAGACATGGACCGTGTAATCCAATACATGCGATCGGTAATTGTGTCTAAATCGACTAATATTAGTTCCCGACGAGTTTCATCGGCGACATTCATCGATGTTACGGAGACATATTCATTAGACTCGCAAGCGTGTGTGCGTGGAGTAAGACAATGAAGATACAAAAGTACAAGAAGCGGCAAGGTATTTTATATTCATTATTTTGTTATTGAGCTACTTTTAACTATAATGCTATTAGAACTCTGTTAATAAAAATAATTGTAATGCTAGTAGAGTTCTGCAGATGCCAGAGTACGTGCACACTGGACGCGACCATTTCAGTACTTAAGAGTAGCAACCGCATTCGTGAGAGTAGATCTCTGTAAAATTAATTTTTCAACTTAGATATTACTTGCACAACTTACATTCATCTAAAACTTAAATACACCTTTAACGTGTCTGATACTAAAACATGTTTTACGTTCAATCAAATTTGTTTCCTTTAAATAAAATATCCATTTGCATAAAAAATGTTTATTTAAATTGGGTTTTAGATTCGTTTATTAATGACAGTTCGCAAAAACTGTGTCACATCTTGCAATCAAGCGTCTCATTTGAACATCTTCGGATGTCATACTTCAAGAGCGTAATCAAGCAATATTCTTCTTAATCAACCCCACCCACGGCGACGGGGGTCGATTCAACCAACAAAGGAATTGATTAAGTAACTATACCACGATATTACCCCGTCGTATTATTCCACTATAATAAAGAGGGCTCGGTAACCGTGGTACTTAATGAGAGAAAACTCGATTAGAATATGTATTAATCTTGTAATAACTCGAAGGAGGAAAGTTGCTTGATTGGTTCGTCTCCCATTGAACTTCTTATCTCAGTGTATGGAAAAGCGAGTGTACTTAATTGCCTGGCTGTAGTTTTTGGAATTACACCCGTATATATTACCCTGTTCGCATTCGATGTTATGAATAATCAAAACAAAACAATCAAAACTCTATATTTTAAACTAGCTTTTGTCCGCGACTTCGTCCCGCGCATATATTATTATACACATGTTATTATACATATAAACCTTCCTCTTCAATCACTCTATCTATTAAAAAAACCGCATCAAAATCCGTTGAGTAGTTTTAAATATTTAAGCATACATAGGGACAGAGAAAGTGACTTTGTTTTATACTATGTAGTGATACTCCCGTAACGAGTAGATTCTTGTTCACTGACGTTAAATGGTGAACTAACGCAACAACATAAACAGTCATACAATAAATTATTTTGTTCTATTGTATACTTTACAACAAATGTGAAATATATTGATTTTCATGAAGCAAAATATAGTAGCAAAAGTTGGATAGAAGCGCTCTACTTTCCAGAGCGAAATACTAATGCGACTACAATTCTCATACTATGAGGAAATCGAACTGTTTAATAAAGCACTTCACTTTAGTTCGGTCCAAATAAAACTGGAGCGCAGAACAACCGATGGAATAATAAACAGTAAAAAGACTAACAATTGTAGATAAATAGCCCGACTGCTCGTGAACTTTGTAAGTATACGGTGCCATTTAATATTCAGGCATAGATCTTTCTGCACTTCGAATAGGGAAAAAACATTAAGACAGATAACTAGGCTGTGGAACTTAGCTCTCAAAAATAGTACCTATACACGTCTGCCACAAATCCTAGATTGATTCCATGCCTGTTTGCTGTGCAAAGGCGTTTGGTGTTCAAGTCTTTGTGCATCGATGTCACAGTAAACTGTGGATTTGATGATATGAAGTATGGACCATTACGCTAGGTGTCTAATGGGGTAGGTAGAAAGCACCTCGTGACATATGGTATTAGAATGCGTTAAAATTATATTATTGTCAGGATCCGATGTGGACGGATATGCGACACGCTATGACCCCAATGTTTACGTCTTCTCGTCTTAAGAACTACACTCAGCTCATGAACATTAACGCCACCGAGTTGGTGCGAAAGATCCAGCGCGACCATATTGACGCAAAGAAGCCTGTAGACTTAAAGGTAATATAATAGACTTCAATGAAATTATGATACCAATTATTTAAAGATTACTAGTAGTAATCGTTACACGACGGCGACGAACATTCATCATCTTATACATATTTATTAATCATTATTTTTCCCGAAATCAATATTTTTTACTCAAAGGTACATAAATTGTATCACTAATAAAATATAATAAATCAAATTGTAACAAATGTAATGGTCAATGTTGGATTACACAAGTTAATCGACAATCAGTTTTTATGTTGTTTTAGATTTCATTTCTTTTTTTTACTTACTTGTAGGAAATATTTTCTATGTATACGTCTGATACAATAGCGTTTACTGTGTTTGGCATACGTGTGAGCGCATTGAACGATCAAAAATCACCCTTGTGGGTTATCACCAATCACATGGTTAAATGGACTTTCCGGCGAGGCTTTGAGCTCACTATGATCTTCTTAATTCCAGCCGTAGCCGCCCTATTAAAGTGAGTAGATATATAGTTCCCAGATATTGCTGCTTCTCAATGATACTATTAAAATAAATTTCAAATGGTCGAGAATAATAGTAAAATAATATTCTTGCAGATTTTGTTTCTTCTCCAAAGCTGCTACTGAATACATAAAAAATATTTTCTGGACTGTGGTCAATCAACGGAAAGACATTGGGGAATCAAATGATAAAGATCTCGTTAATCATTTGCTTAAATTGAAAAGGAATCTAAAATTACCCGCGGAGGCTGGGTCGGGTACGTCAGTACTGTAACAAATACTGCTTTACATTTTGTCGCTGTTAATTTAATTTACATAGATATGTAGCTGGTATCAATTTGTTGTCTTCATGTATGTATGTAATTCTTTTCTAACTTATCATTGGCAGATTTGGCTGACAATCTTATGCTGGCACAAGCTGCAGTGTTCATATTGGGAGCAATTGAAACTTCGTCCACGACACTCGCCTACTGCCTGCATGAGCTAGCTTACAACCCGGAAGCGCAGGTCATTTAAAATGAATTTACATGAATTTCATATTTGAACAGTGTTATTGCAAAGCAAGAAATGTATGATAAAAACGAAATTTATAAGATAAACAGTTGCAAATTACAAACAATATGTATATTGTAATACTGTTCTATATGTTGATTCTTTGTTGTTTGTCGGTTACTTGTGAACACTTATGTGTAAATTTTAATTCAATTCGATTCGATTATAAAGTAAGTTATAAAACTTACACAAAAGTTCATAACCTGAACATTTTTGCACAGGATAAGCTTTACAGCGAAGTCAAAGAAGCATTAGAAAAAAATGGAAAAGATTTTTTGAATTACGAGGAAATATTAGAGTTAAAGTATCTAAAAGCTTGTATCGATGGTGAGATTAATTACCCTGTGAAAACTAATTATTTGAAAATCGACTTAAAGTGGATTTATTATATTTATGTTGCGTGAAATGAATTATATTTACGGAACTTTAACTTTCTACGTTTCCACTGTGTTTAAAAATCTTTTTTTTTTTCAGAAACGATGCGTATGCATGCACCTGTATCATACTTGGAAAGAATTTGCAGCAAAAATTATAAGTTGGACGATTCGCTCACGATAGAAAAAGGGGTGCCTGTGTTTGTAAATGTATTAGCAATCCATTACGACGAAAAACTTTTCCCTGAACCGGAAAAATATCGTCCCGAGAGAATGTACGATAATAAAAATCTTAATTACTCTTTTCTTCCATTCGGAGATGGACCCCGTTTTTGTATAGGTAAGCGAGTACATATTATTCACGATTATTTACTTATATTATTCATAACATATTAATATGTATTATTTATATCATGCTCAAAGAATATGATAATTCTTAGAGACACAGTTTGTTATCTACTAAAATGTTCGCATAGATTTATCGTAACGCCTTATCTTTAGAAACTTTTAAAACACAAATTGATTAATCATATCATACCTATTCCGTTAAATAATTAAAGATGCAATTTGGGATTGAATATCGTAGACCACAAACATATAAAATCATCAATTTTGGAATCTAAACGCCTTACCCTCTTAGCAGTGAAATATCGAGCAATCCTTCCTTATTGGGCATCAACGTCATAAATGGAATCCACTGTTCAAATGATATCTGGCTTCAGTAGTTTAGGCTCTGCGATGATAAATGAATCAGTCAACACAGACAAGTATTTTCTAAAAATATAGATTAAAATGGTTACAGCCTTCAAAGTGGATACTAAAAAAGAGTGTACCAAATTACAAACGTCGTGTGAATTTCTTTTGATCGCTGCTTTTGTAATACTTAAAGTTATAAGGCTTTTTCTTTACAGGGAAACGTTATGGAATGGTACAAGTATCTGTAGCCCTCGCACAACTTATAGTAAAGTACAAAGTGAAGCCGGCTGTTCCCTACAAGATTAGAACTGACCCCTACAGTGTCATACTCTCACCTGACAAAGGCGTAAGCGTGAAATTTGTTCCACGTTAATGGGTACATGTGGTTATGAATTAATAAACAGAAATAAATTAACACGTTAGTTTATTTATTAAAAGATAATCATGACTTATTTAAAAACAAAAAGTTTGAAGAATGATCACATTTTTTTTATACAATCGTACCCGGGATTACAGATGTGTTGCTATACCAAATACCTAAGTTAGAATACCTAATGTCATAACGGCTCGCAACGTTTCGCCCTACATACTGGTTGACAACGATGCAACAACTCTTTCTTAGTAAAGGACCATGGGTTGAGTGGTAATTCAGCTTCATCAGTACGCTGTGAAGAGGATAATTATGACGAATTACATGTGTATTTCTATTGATCAATGTATTAGTTTTCACGGCACATTTGCCTCAGTATCAGCTGGTAAAGTAATTAATGGAGCGTGAAGTACCGAGCTGCGTGTTTCTCCGCGGCAAATGTAATTTGTACGCGGAAAGTGTGCTATAATTGTGATTTACGAGAGTGTTTTAATGAACCGATGGGGAATAATGCATTTCTTATGAACCAGTGTTAGGCAATGGAGTGTCCCTGCGATAGGAGGTAAACGTGAGTGCAATACGATTTGTATGTGATCCGAAGTAGTTGTAAGTCTTTAAAACAACCTAAAAATCTCCGAAAGGATGTGATAAATATCAATTAACGATAATAAACAGTACTGTGCCCTCTCAACCAAACGACGAGTGCGTTCATGATATATTATAATTATTCGGATTATAGCAGGGCATTGAAATTTCGTTACGCCTCTTATGCCATCTAAGCGATTGTTCATTTATTTTTCTTGCATACTATATACAATATATTGATATAGTGTGACCATAAGCAGTATGCCGCGCCTTTAGTATTAGGGCGACGAGGCGTAGAGGTGAGGAAGCTCGCTTAAGTCTACCGTCATTCAGCTGTGAACGTTCGTGAAATACCTATAATAAGCACGTAATAACAAATGACGGTAATCTTCAATTCAAAGGTCGCCCATATCATAGGTTTATAGGATAGCATGGGTCAACCCTCCTCGTTCGTGACCCAAAAAGGGACTTTTATTATGTAAATTGATTTTTTACCCTGTTTGAAAGCAGTAACGTTCCTTATTTTACGTCTATGACATAAATATCAAAAGATTATTCTTTTATCTATTTGACAGTATTACTTTCAACAAACTTGAAAAACACCTTCCGGCACCGTCAGCAAGCCCTGAATACCAGATTATTTTCCGACTTTTTCATTGGTCCACTGCTGGAGCGGGTCTCCTATCATAGTGAGAGGGATTTAGTCCACAGTCTACCACGCTGGCCAATTGCGGATAGGTAGACTCCGCATACCTCAGAAAATATTATATACTTTATAACATCCCTAAGATCTGCAAGGTTCCTACCGAATACCAGATAGTGTCATAAAAATGCTTGGCAAGATAAAACTAATGTATTCAAACATGACATATCAGCTGTCGGCAGCTGTCGAGGACTTGATTTGTCTGTAGCTGGTCATCTGGACAAGCATCATCAAGTTCAGATCACCTTAATATTATATTGTTATCTGATATAAATGTTAGTATTAAATTTCAGCCTAATCGGGTGACGGGATCTAATCCAAAATTGATTTCTAAATGTTGACCTAAACACACATACTAACAAGTGAAGTTATATAAAGATATTCTTTTTAAATAAATGTGGCTTAGTTTATTTGTGCCCAATCGATTGGATCAAGAAACAGAAGTTACAGTCGAACGAGGATCAATACTCTTAAATCGTTCCGGTAGCTAAGTTAAACTTTCAGTGAAGTGATTGGAAACTTCAGTCAAAGTTTTGGCAAGCTCCGGTCACGTCTCGCCGCAGGCAAATCCTGAGGGCTAAAGTTTTCGATCAGGTTGATGTACCACAGAGTACGTGCTTACCGCAACCAGCTTATCGAGAGATTGACGTACTTATAATTTCTCGCCGATCACAAGTTTTATAACAGCGGACGCGACGCAATGACAGAATAATTTTGTTAGGTTTTTTTGACTTATTTTGTGTAAACAGTTGATATATTCTCTTTTGATAATGTTAAGCCTAACACATAGTAATACAAGTTTAGCTATATAACTTTATGCACATCATACATGTTTAAAAGAGATGATATTTTCCACAACATGTTCCACGTAAACTAGTGAGTTAAGCCTACAGTCGAAGAATATGTAAAATAGCGTCCTTTTGGGACACCGACCCTCAAAAAGAAATTTTGCCGAATTCAATCCCCAAGAGAATTTCGTTACAGGGAAAACGTGTATTTGTACAAAAACTGGTCGTGATTTTTAATACTTACCGCATATATTTTCACCCACAGCATATTTACTATTACAATTTAACCTAAACATATACGAACGCTAGAAACGTGACGGCCCCTCCTCCAGTGTCGCAAATACACGTGGAGAGGGTTAAAACTACCCTTCGGAAATTCTAAAAGTAGTTTACTTGAAATAAAATATCTCTTGTTTATGGTGAGTTGTTTGGCGACTTTAAAGCTAAGTTGCACATCCATATTATTTCCGTAATATTCATTGTATGTATAAACTATTTGTTAAGTAATGTGATGTTCCATTACAGAAACTTTTAAAATGTCAGTGCGACGATTTTTTGTTGCAATGAACGATTTTCTATTCCAATTTATGCTGAGAAAACCTATCACACGTTTCATGGTCGAGTGGCGCTGCGAACAAACACAAATACGATAATTCTTACATACCTACATCGATACACACACAAGTGTGACGTGACAGATCATTTACAGAGCTCAAAAACGACAAAAGTTAGACACAAAACTATTATTAGCCGAAATCATTCATAGCAGATGTACGTACGCCTCAATGTTTAAAAAAATGTTGGGGCTGCTTTTTTATTATGCTGCTGATGCTTCATCATTGTCCTACATTACGTTTGAAGAGCCGCAATCTCCACTATAGCAGCTTGTCATTTCTTTGAGCTTAACTTTGACACTTACTTAAGATGAAATTCCGTAGCCTTAAATGGGTTTAGGAAGTAATATATACTTTTCAGCATACAAATTAATCATCACCAACATTACGGTCGGTCATTTCGTGAGTTTGCATATCCCTTCTATAATCGCACCGCTTGGCGCTATCACAAAACGCAGGCCTGAAAGTATATGACGGAGCAAGTATTTATAAAATAATTTGCCGAATCTTAGTATGGCTATGATGTGACCTTTTGCTTCTTCATAATCGCATTAGGTACTCTTAATTTTATTTGTCGTAACTTTATTTAGCACTCACAGTCTGAGTGCTAAATAAGCACGCAAAGAGCCATAACGAACTTACTCACAACTAAACATTAATATTAAATATAATAAAAGTTATTTCTCAGATAAATGAAGGGTTTCATTTTATACTTTTCAAATAGAAACTTTAAATAACACAAAAGTCACAAGAGATTTAAAAAAAATCTTTAAACTTGGTTATAAAAGCGGTCGCATCTGAACATTTCTGGGGTGGAAATTAAAAACTATTAAACGTTCTAAGACGAGGATTTAAAACCGGCTCTTTCGCGTATATTCTTATTAAGGATAACGCGAAAAAATCGCAGCGACTGTAACATTTTATTTCGGACTGCTAAGATAAAGTAAAATGAATGTAAAACTTTTTTTAAAATAAAACTTAACGAGTCATATCAGTCACAACAGAGCTACACCAGCTATGATGTGATCACCACCATGTGATTCGTTAATGATTCGTTAACTAAGTGAAGTTGAACAGAATACCTTTACAACATGTAACAAAAGCCGCTAATTAGATTCACAAATTAATTTGTTGTATATTTTATGAAGTTCCCCAAAGAAACTCTCCGAAACGTGGTAAAAGCGTTCGGACTGCTAAAGTTTGGTCGAGTTCATTAAGATTAAAAATTGCCGCCTTGACTAAATCCGAAACAGCTGGGCTCCACGCCGCCATTGTTTGGTGTTGTTGCAATATTGATCTACATGTAGAGTCAACTCAGAGGGTAGTTGGACTCATACCTTACAATATTCTTGGTTGTATATAGGTGGATATATACATATATGTACTTCTAGGTGTATATAGATATACATATTATTTTAATTCTTCAGATATTATAAGTATATATTATACAATAACAAATATTTGATTTATAATAATTGAAACCTACATTTGACATTAAGAAAGCTTAAATATTTATCCTGGAGGGTTTAACCACATTAACATTCAGCGAAGATCTCAATATCGACAGCCCAACTGGGAAGAGGTAGGAACGGCCTTTAAATTTGACATAGTAGTAACAGGCTATCCGAACGAAATGCAGCGAAAGAGCCCCTTGTTTCAGTTCTGTCGTATGAAGTGGAGCTCCAGTTCGCTGGCGGCGAATCTACGGGACGCCCGCTTTACGTTGCTACGCGCGATCGACGCGACGCGCGAATGTCTGTTCAATAAAAGTTCGAACTACAGCTAAAATACAATAATTGTAACAAAAATGAATACTAGAATAAAATGGCGGGTAACATTTATTGAGATATCGTTAAAACTTTAATTGTGAATCTCTTGAAGTCGTGAAGTGCACAGGCCGCATTGGTGAGTTCCGCGGAATATGTGCTCTTTTGATTAATTTTTTTTTTCCCATATCAATAAAATGGATGCCAAATATATTTAGCCAAATGTAGCTTAGATAACCGTTTTGAATTTACTTACATGAAAAACTTTTTGTAATAAATACCACCTAATTGAATATGTTATTAAACTTCTGAAATTCATTACGTACATATTAATAATAACAATTTAATGATTAATATTGCAATACGAGATGTGCTCTCAACTTTTATTCTGACTTATAAATCTAATGTTATGAAATAAAATAGTTTAAAAAATTCACTAAGTAAATATTAAAGATAAAATCGGGTCCGTACTACATCCTGTCCACGGTAACTTTCCAGATAATTCCTCACACGAGAATACAGTGAAAAATAGATAATACATTTTACTTCTCGTGCCTTATATATTGCCTTAATATATTTGTGATGAAATCGCCACCCTCTTAGTCATTAATGGGTTTGTGTTTGACCGTGATATACCGTAAGTACATGTGCCTACTGTATTCGCTGACGTGATTTGTGGTCGGCTTTGTTCACGTCCATACATGCTGCGACCCTTTTTAATGTGCCACTTTTAATTAACCCTTTGTTTTTTTACTGACGTCACATTCCATCTGATTTCAGTCTGTATTGTTGAATAGAAATATTTACCTATGTAGTATATGTGGGTTAATTAAATAAATAGTATTCACGCCAATTTATCCGCACAATAAATATACAAAATAGATATACTCGTATACGGAAATACATATCAATACATAATAGAAAGACAAACTATTCGGAATACCTACATGATGTTTAGATAAATCTCGATATTTTACAATAACATCATTTGACCGGTCCAAAATATACAAACTGGAATTTCAATACTAAAATTGGACATCGGCATGATTAAAATCTCCTATAACCTCTTTCATATAAATTTTTCGCACCGATTAGCGCGGCTGATGGTACCCACCGGTTCTCAAAAATAAAACGTTTTAAATACATTGCTTTACAAATAATCGTTGCCTACTTTATTACGTCGCAGAAAAAAGTATGACTAACGAAAAATAACTGGCTATAACACAAACGTAGAGCTTTTTTCTTTATTTCATTATAGGTGCTTATCACGAACTGTTTGAAACCTTTATACTTAGATCCAATAGTCTACAATTTTCTTATAAAATTGGTACTGATCGTTAGTACAACTTACTGAGAAATAAAAAGTATTTGTTTGATTTCCTTATTCTTTGACACTGTGGCGATATTGCGTGTTGAACATACGGATACGTGTAACGTGAAATGGAAGTATTATCCTCCGTATGTGAGTGCAAAAAACCATGAATTCAAAACCCAATATTCGCCTAGTATTGAAAAAGTCGAGAAGGCGACCCTTTTCATGATAAGGCAGCGGCGAATTAGAATAAATTCTCCCTCCACAAACTTTATTTTTATCAACTCTTTTTCGATATTATACACGAGACCCTTAGAAAACCGATACACGTTTTCACATAACGAATCTACATTCGATAATTATGCCACCATCTTATTCGGGTTAATGTTACTACACTCGACGTCCCACGCGCCCCTGGAATTACGATCTCCCTTGAATGAAGTTCTGTAATATTCGTCCCTCGGCCTCAAATTTTAAATAATTGAAAATTGTATTTTATGAGTATTTTATTGCGTAATAAATATTGTGAGTGCCTACTCCTCTAAAATGCTAATTTATACAATTGTCGACAAAAGAAAAACGTACAAAAGGAAAGAAATAAAGTACAAAAGGTAATTATTCGATCGTTTGTGGTTTTTATAATAAGGATACATTTTAATTTCTAATCCACACCTCCGATTTTACATTAATTACATGAAATTGGTCAAGCTTTTGAAAACTGACTGGGCCTTATAAGTCAGAACTTTCTAAATAAACATTATTCTAAAGAAACATTAGATGTTATAAATGATAGTAACTACTTGCGTATAGTACTCATGACTTTATTGTTTACACAGTACATATAAATCACTAAAGTAAAGACATTTAAACTGCACACCTGTCTTCACCGCAAGTATCCCATTGTTAACTACTGCATCAACTAGTACCTTTTATAAGTAAGTACTATTGGAGATGTTTTGAAGATGAGCTCAAGTGTTACTTCGCATAGTTTAGTTGCGCATTCTCCCATCTTATATCTACTTAATACATTTTACAACACAATTTTATTACATGCCATTCGTAGTTAAAAATATTTGTCGTAACTTCAGTCATCATTCATTTAATGGTCGGACGAAATTCTTATTTTATCGTTTTGTTTTAGTAGCCTATAATTGTGTCCCAACGCTGGACAACTGCTTCAGCCTTATCACGCCAGTTTATCGTAATAAAGAAAATTAAATAATGTCATTTTATTCTACAATTACATCTATAAAGAACGTTATAATTTTCAAAGGTTACTTAGCCTTGCCGAGTCTTCACTAGGGTTGTAATTTTTTTTCCTTAATATTTATTGAACAGTAAAAGTGAGGCGTCTTTATTATGGTCACAGTTAAATAATTTAAATATTACTGACAGAGATAAAGGTTACTACTCAGCTAAATAAACATTTCATACAATAAATGTGTTTTCCGAACTAGACTTTCAGCACTTAGAAGGATGTTTGAAGTAGTCGATACCGGTAGTCATTGTTATATAATGGTCAAATCTTATCGCAGACATTCACAGCGGCTGCCAACTTACAATAGATCAGTTAGCGAGAAAGCCTTATCCATCACCCATCTGGAAGAAAACAGTGGTTAACGTAAGCTATGGGTAGCCTTCAGTTGAGGTGGGAAACCCGTGCCTATCAATATTGGCAATCTATTGAAAGGGACGATATTAATAAACAAACAAATGCCTATCACCACATACTATGATCGTTGTCTTATAGATTACATAAACATGAAAACCAATATAGAAAACTCCAGATTTACAGCATGACATCTGTAACCGATTTTTAATGGAACTTGGTATTGTTCATTAATTCAGGTAGTATAAGATGTTGTAAGAATATTAGGTGATTAGTATTCCTTGATAACAGGATTGCATTAATAGGATTGTTAGTAACGTTAGTCCAGTTAATATTTGTCAATATGAGTATTCTTAATATTAATTAGTACATGAAGAATGCAATGGTAATTTCTTGTATACACGTGGATCGGCATCATTGCTATCTGAACTATATCGTACCATACTAATAATAATACTATATAACATACTATATTTTTGTAACAAAAGTGTACTATTTTCCGTCGTGTTTTCTGCTTGCGATAGCTTGTTCTATTTCGGTCGAGTTACGTAAGGTATTTTTAACCTTCACACTAAGCAATAAAAGGTAGACCATGTGTAAGGTCGTCTGGGGCCCTTCCAGTTACAATTATTTGTAACGCGAACCGATTATTAGTATAACAATTTGTGTATTTGTTTTGTGCTTGTCGGTCCACGCGTATACTACAGGCAACCGTCTCAGTGTACAGGGGTAGTGACGCATCTGAGACCTTTTCGAATAAGACAAATACTAACTAATACTATATGAAGTCATACTGACTATTACTAATTGGGATTAGTCCTATTAACAATGAATAGTAACTAACTGAAGCTAACAGGTCCATCCCTACAGACCTGTCGGTTTTTACAGGTCGTTTGCATAAAGTCTATGGTCGGCAGCGGCCTTTTTTAACTGCTACGTGCTGGATAGCTGCTCTCTTCGCATAAAAAGAAACTCATAAATACACACCATTTATTTAAAAGGTGTAATAGCTCTAAATAAACAGGGCAGTATGCAAATCGCAGCAACGTTCAGACTGAAGTGTTCCGGTCTGATTGATGTAGTACTATTGAGCATTTTACATCAGGTAGGCCGCGTAAAAAACCCGCCCACCTATCAATAAGACCCTTTGCCACCCGGAACCGGCAAAAAGTAAAATATTAACTCTAAAGTCACAAAAAAAAACAAGCCATCCAATAAGCATATGTATAAATGGGTCAGGTAATCTTTTCGTCGTGCCAATTGTGTGATAAAAAAATATGTGATAAGTGATAAGTAATTGTGTGATAAGACATTTTGTGATAAGTAATTGTGTGATAAGAAATTTTGTGATAAGTAATTGTGTGATTAGAAATATATAAAAAGAGCAGTGTATAAGTATACATTATATGAGGCGCTCATAACGATTTGCAAATATGGTCACCGGTCGCGGTCGGCAAATTTACAATTTGTGCTTCAGAAGGCACATTAAAGGTGGCTTAAAAACATCCAAAAGACGGTTTGGCCACCACCCGTATCTCCATCGAACCGCAGTCGAGCAGTGTGGCGGAACATACGAGTAGGTACCCGCGAGCTTCCGCAATTACAGGAGAGATCCGGGCCTGGCAGTAGGACGCAAAAAACCGTGCAAGCCACGTACATACACAATGATACATTTTTAAATATTTTCTCGATACTCTCAGCGGCAAAAATGTTGTTTTGTTACGATATTGAATAATACAGTTATTTAATAGTGAAACTATCACAGTGCATATGAATTTTTCGTGTAGTTATTATACTCTGTTCAATAAGCAATGACAGCCTAGTGGCTCAGACTTCAACCTTCCACTAGCCCCGAGGCGTATAAATATTTACATTGCATTTAGAATATCTAACGTAGAGAGAAAATTTAATAGCCGTTCATGAGAAACCCAATTAATTTTATCTTCTTTTTAATAAAACACACTTATCATCTCGGGATTAAGAGGGGTGTCTCTGTGTGCCGCATTTGTTGAAATTACTGCTTAATTAGCTTCCTTAAATTATACGCTCCATGCCATTAAAGTGCTGTACCGCTTTAGTTCGGACCCTTGAAATCCTGAACCTATATCGCTTTAATATTAGATGGAATAATAATAATAATATCTGAGAAAAATTTCATATACGTCTATGTAATGCCAAATAAGACAAAGCCAACACTATGGTAACTGGACAGCTGATAAAGTACATACAGAAATATCTAAATACATCCTTAATGATATAAATAAATGTGTTTGTAGTCACAACAGATTCTGATATTCCAACGGGCCAGTCAATGTTTGTTTGTCACGTAAAAGTAGTAAACGAGTTTACTGGCCATCTGATATTACGAGGTCACTGCCATATGCCATAACATGGACCATAAGTACTTACCTATACGTTGAACATCCTCATACTACACGCTACCACGCCTTACCAACTAGAACAGCAATATTGTAAGTTGCGCAGACTACTGAATGTAAAATCATACGATTAAAATTAAATAACATTCACACATGAATCTCTATTCACAAACTCCATCCACTCAACAAAGAGACCAACATCGAATTGTGAAAACATCGTATTGTGAAGGTATCTCTTTGTGAGAAAACGAAAAAATGTTTTATTACCGCCTTTTGTTTCATTATACAACTGTTATTGTTACTTGGTGGTTTCTTATTTTGTTAAATTACACGAGAACGTCGAAAAAATAATATACTTTTATAAGGTTCAAAAAGATACTCATTTTAAAGGACGTGAGGCAAATTATATTAATCGTGCCCCATTTACTGTACCGCTATTAGACACAGATCTCCTTTCATTAAGAAAAGGTTTGAGGCTTTTATTTACTTAACGCCACGTTATTAAACTTAAATGTTTTTAAAAAAGGCTTACTAGTTATAGCGGCCTCGTTTCAAACAACAAACAAATCCAAAATTTTGAAATGTAATGTTATCTGGATGCACAATATAACATATAATGTGATCTCGTACTAAAATTATAAGAGAAACAATAAGACAGCAATACACGGCCAGGAGTGGCGCTGTTATTAGATTGGACCGCGCCTCGCAAGAAAAATTGTGTTCGTTTCAGACACGCAACCCTCTTACGACGGCGCGGTCCGACAGACAGGTGTAATTTCCTTGGAGACAATTTACACAAAACCCAATGTAACACATACATACAAAAATAATAAATTCACGTTATCTCGCTAATGTGCCACCCGTTCGTATCTGATTATTCTGACTTTCATATTTCTTACGATTTTAACATTACCATTAATGCTATGACCAGTTAATATTTTCTATATTTGATACGCGAAGCTTTATGGAAACTCGCGTAAATGTGCCATTTTTTACAATCTACAATTTAAAAATGTAAACGGAACTAACATTATATACATAAATAAGTCAATAAATAACATTATATTCATGACGAATTTCGTTTAAGTAGGTTGTTCTAAGTGGAAGGGGCACCTTGCGTGATTTGCTTTTAATGTAATCGTGAAATAAAAAGAACGTCTAGGTACCAGTGACCTCTTGCTCTATTTTTTAGATAGCCTAACTCTAACTAAGCAACCCGAGGTCGTGGGATCGATTGCTACCCAAGACAAACAGGTGTAATGTATATATGTATGTATGTTTATCAGTTTATTTTAGTACTATTAACGTGAAAATAGAATACGATAACACGTACACTAAAATAATGGTGTAGAGTCTTAAATAGTCAAGGAAATATGTGTGTAGGCTTCACAATGGTCTAGTGTATTTATAATATATGGTTTTTTTTTTCACCTTTTTTATTTGTCCTCTGCTGGACCGGTGCTCCTCCATAGTGAGAGGGATTTAGGCCATTGTCTTCCACTCAAAAAATATTATATTCGTTATAACATCTCTAAGGTGTGCAGGTTTCCTCGCGATGTTATGTCACCTTCACCGTTAATATGTGTGTTACATATTAATTCAATTATTTGTACTAGACATAATATATCGTGATATGTGGTGTTATATACTACATCCTCAATTTATATTCATTGTTTCACACAATAAAAATTAAATGAATAGTAACGATGATCACGATAATGATAAATATATCTGAATCATGTACATCTCTATCAGATATTGAAAAACGTAACTGTAACTGTATGTGCTGACGGAGGAGTCAAGAGTCTCCGAAACCAGCGGTATGCATGAAGAGTGTGATGAATGTAGACGAAGCGCATCAGTTTTGCAGGGACAGAGATATTTGGCACTCGGTGCTTTCTGCCTACCCCGTTAGGGACCTGGCGTGATGTTATGCATGTATATTATTACATTACTATATTTTCTTTTACATGCAGGTTTAATCGATTTTTCGATTAATTTAATAGGTCACAGCCAAACCGAGTTTTCGACGTAGCCTCAATACGTGTAATTGAATTTGAATTCATCTATACTGTATTCATTTGTTTATTTCAATTTGCTCTTCCATTTGACAGGAGTTTAATGAACATGACGGTAATTGCATTGAGCACGTCGTATATCAACTCTTTAAAAATTAATTAATTCGATACCTATACAAATAAATTCTTTTTCTCGGTTCGTACAAAAAGTAATAGAATTATTAACAACTAATATTAACTGCGGTAACAAACACTATTGATTCTATTACTCCGTTCCTTGAGATTGCTTACAAATGTTCTAGAGTGAACGACCGCTTGAAGCTGCTGCTCCTTTGCTGCTTTCGCAAGAAAAATCGTACTTTACCACTATTAGCCACTCTACGCGTCGACGCCAGAGTACGCCGATTGATTAGTTCAACAAGATCGAGGATTGTCAACTAATTTCGAGTGTAGATCTGTTTGCGGTTCTAGCAGAAAAAAGACAGCTGCATCGTAGGGACAACTATATTTACGAGTATAATATTATATGCTTTCACCTTTGCTTGTGCAGAAGATCGATATCACTTGACGTTTTAACATTATTACAAGTATGTTGGAAGCAAACCTTTAAAAGAAATCGAAAACTCGTAGAAAAATTTTAACCCGTATTTTACACTCTTCAGTGCTCACTTACTCTATATGAAGAATCTTTGTGCGAAATTTCAAGCTTATAAGTTCAACGGTTTCAGCTATGCGATCATCTCTGTGTCAGCCAGTCAGTCATCTTAGTGTTTTATATAAATCAATTTTCGTTCTTTATTAAAGTGAATATATTTCTTTCATATAGATGGGATTAAAATGACGCGCGCCTCCGCCCCGAACTCCACGAGGCTGCTGGAACGGTTCCCCACCAGCGCGGGCACCACGACGCCCACCGTCAGCCATGTCGTCCCCGTGGCCAAGCCCAGCGCCAACGGGAACAAACGTGCTCCCATCATAATATATCCCACCGGTAAGTTCGTTCACATGTAATGTAAAGTAACGGGTACATAAAACGCTTTTATGTCTGTGGAGTGTGGATATTTGTGGAGTGTGGTATTTTCAGAATGAAAATGAATTGGGGAAATTAGAGTTTAGGGAATTTAGAGACCACGTTAAATCGTAAGACTGTTGGTACATGGAGTTTCAGTTCAACAAGGATCACTCCCATAGAATATGAAGACTCAGCTGTTTCACGTACCGCAAGTCAACAGATAACCCCGTATTTACTTGAATGTATTCCTTTTGCTGTGAAACAAATATATAATAGCTATGAATACTAACTGGTTTTACTAAAGTTAGCATCGCAACAACTACCTTTATATGTTTCCAGGACTGAGCTCAATTTTAATGTAAATATCAGTAAATGTTCCACCGAACGCATCTGAATACGCTTTGCTATTTAAATATTTAAGGATTACGCAAATTTGTTTACTGTTGAATGTTGTAACCTCTGTATAAAGTAAACTGATCTAATTATACAAGCATCGAGATACATGTTTGCTGTTCGTTTCGATGCATTTTAAGAAGCATACAATATGCATATGTGGGTTGTGGTTAGTAGTTAGTTGCAGTTCCAGACTTCTGTGAGCATTTAAGGCTTAATGTCGAAATGTTTACTGATATCGCTTATATCGATCTAACGTTTTTTTATCGTTTAATTTTGTTGTGCTACCGTGTATGGGGATTAATTTTGTAATTATGATTTGGTATAAATACATGGAAAGACAAAGTGTTCAAAACCACTTTGTCTTAGCAAGATATAGCGCAAGATTTTCGATGTTATTAAAGCTTTCAAATTAAAGATCCACTAAAATCTAATTCGGTCGTAAACAACGGAGTGCTTCTAAGTTTCTGACTGCGAGTTTCCATAGCTTCCAGCAACTTGTAAGCTCTTAATTTTAGTTCTACTTTATTCATAACACAGAGTCCACAGTTCATTGCATATAAAATGAAAGAACCTTAATAAATATGTCACTCGATACCGCTTATGATCCTCGTACAAGAATATAAAGCCGCAACGGGCACCTTTGGACCCAGACGTAACTTCAAGGTGGCAATCGTGCCTTCGTGTTGTAGGGGCTGGAGCAATATCCTTACGTGTAGCCATAAAAACTGCCCTGTACTGGACTATGCAGTTATTCTTCTCACCAGGTAGCCATTGCCCTCAAGAGAGATAGCACGCATCTAAATCTGCCCCAGCCATAAATAATACTAGACGGATCATCGCCTGCCAAAACAAACGTCCTAAACAAAAATCAGTCATATAACTGTTGTTTAATAAACAATGATACACTACTCGGCATAAACATATAAGTTATCAAAGCAGACACGTTCACAAATATCAGAGCTACTACATATAAATTAATGTTTAATCGCCATTAGTCAGTCATACCCCATATCTGGTCGCTTCCTTACATATTAACCACTTTAGAAATTGCAAACTGGTAATTTAGTAAGAGAGTGTGCGGACCACAGCAGTGAGAATGTTATGCATGAACAATTCCGCTGACAAACTAATGATTACACGGGACAGATTACTAAAGTAGTCGTTCAGATGTTTGACCGGTCGGAAACCGAAGCCGAAACTCAACAGGGAAGCTGGCATGGTAATCAATGATAGACTATCACAAATTATTACGTAAATATTTGATTTTATAATACGTCAAAGAGTAATGATAAATGATAATTTCAGTAAATGTAAAGAACGATCAGAAAAGTTATTATATCGTTCGTTTCTTGATGCAATCACCACTTTGCCTCAGTTATCAAGGGGTACATAAGAACCGAAGCAGAATACCTATAATTTCATATCTATATCTGTTATATAGATAGATACTTTTATTCTGTATCCACGATATCTTGATACGATGTATGTTTGATGGATTTGATTGGATTTCGTATTGTTTTAGTGACACCCGAGTCAATAGTTGTGCCGATTGTCTCCTGTATATTTGGATTTCCACTACTGGCTTTGACGGTAATATGTTGCCTGCGACGAAGAGCGAAATTAGCCAGGTAAAATATACTTTCGTTAAACGAATTATTATAATGATAGGTAAATAAACTTTTTATCCTATGTAACAAATTGCTATTGTTGTCATTTTGTAGTATTATCCCAGATAAATACATAACTATGTGTATAATAGCTGCTTATTATTCTCTCTAGACAGATTAAAAGAGGATAATCGCTAGCTAATGAAGGACTCAGAACCGAATTGAATAATGTATATACGAGTAACCTGAATTTTCCATTAAAAGGCAAATTAGCTTTTGAAAAAGCTCCAAATCTTTAAATAAAAACGAAGTTAGATGAGAAAGCGAATTTATTAAGCTTCTTGAATTTATTCAATGGTTCAGTTTTGTCAACTTTCGCTCAAATTTTCAATAATGTGCAATATTGGTAAAGGTATTTAGGCATTTTTCTTTAAAAACCTTGGAATCGAACAAGCGGCGTCATTTGAACAGTAATTTCGTAACAGATGAACACTTCAAATCGATAGCAGGCCACGGTAATGATGACAATGCTGATTATAGAACTCTTAACTATTTTCCCTTGATATTATATTTAGAATATAATTACTGTAAATACATAAATATATTTCAATTAACTAAATTGCAGCAAGTTTAAAGCAACTTCTACAGAACGTTTACAATTAAACGTCGGCTTAATTAAGCGTCTACAAACAATATCGTAAAGTTATAGCCAACGAATAAAATATGTGAGAACAATTTTCCGGGTCGTATGTTTTCTAACGGGTCTAATACAGGGAGCGTGCGAGAAGACGTAACTGCGAGTTGGACCGGGGCGAGCTGTCGGTGGTGCGGCTGTCGCCGATGAAGTGCCGGCCGCGAGCGGTGAGCCTGGTACGCTCGCCCCGCCCCCCACCCTCGCTAGAGCTGGACACGGTACTAGAAGAGCGCTCCGACCCCGAGCAGACCACGCTGTCTCAAGTAACAAGAGTGAATTTCCTCTCTTTTCTACTTACTTTCTTACTTTCATCGCTTTTCTTCAGCACCTGTACACCACAACTTAAAATCTAAGTAAGACACATCTAGGTAAGACATACTACTAAAAAAACTTGTTTATTGATAGTTCGTTAGGGGTGATTGATGGGTAAACTAATCCGACTTTACCTTACCTTAGTCATAAGGTAAGGTAAGAAGGTTAAGTAATAAGGCTAAGTAAGGTAAGGTTAGAAGTACACAGTGAGTACATGCTCGCTACTTTACGAGAAAGTTAAAGTTAACAGCCCGTTGTTGTCTATAGGTAATCTTAACTAACATATCTTTTGAAGATGTAAAATCAACTATACGATAGATCCTCGGGGTGAGATGTAATTAGATTTCTTATTTCTCGCATTGCAATTCTAGATAACTAAATTGCAACGCTGTCTAACTAAATGTTTCGATCACAAACTGTAGGTAGAATCGCAAGACTTCCATGCTGATTGCATTGCAAAAGAAGGCACAGTACCACTAGACTTATAATTACACCTTCTATACGCATAGAATATACATAGAATGGCGTATACGTGATGTATACGTATACAGACTAGTTCTTTGTGCTTTTCTCGTGTGAAGTGTGAAACGTAGATTTGCACGCACTTTTCTCTTTGTGTTTTCTTTTGTTTATTTTGCTATTTTTAAAGAGTCACACTACCGACTATCGGTCTAGGGGAATATTATTTTTCACTTCATGAAATACATGCGTATTTTCTAACCAACAATTAGTAGTATGTGTAATTAAAGTACGTTTGCACAGTTATCTAATGATAAATGCATGATAATTACTGAAGTACAGCAGATATACACCGACACTGCTATTTCTATCACAATCATTGTTTTGCACCATGTGTTTTTTTACTATGATGTTAAGTGTTTATTGCAGCTATTTAAGAAACTACTAGCTCATCCGGGATAACGTTAGCGATAATGCGCTCTTTAACGTGATATACGTGAGGGTTTTTGTAAGGTCCTGAGTAAATTATCGTGGGAGAATGTCGACATCGTTACCGTAGCGTCTCAATTTACTTACGTTTTATTGAATCATTCGACAGAAACAGCAATACTGAAATGGCTTTATAGATACAGCGAACAAGTATGTTACAAATTCACTGCGCATAAACATATACGAAAATTTTAATGAAAACAAAATTCTCACTGAGATCAACAAGGTCCGTTGTGTGCTGCTAAAGGTCGCTGCTAAATACTAAGTTAGCGCGATTCGTGTCCTTATTTATCTGCATACGACACTCATGAAAATGGAAGACAATAAGTGCAACTTTCGCTTAGAGGTCGAAGATACAGATATGGTATTTCATCAAGTTAAAGGAGAAAAATTGCTTTGCTTTTGTCGTGAAAACCCGTATCATGCTACTTTATATTTAGAGTCTATGACGTACACTACAGGACTGCCATCTCGAAAATGAACATCGAAACCAATAGGCAGACTACTTGGCAGATGTTCATATATAGCCGTGGCATACAGACGCACGTACAAGCATCACAGGCTTAACTTACTTTTCATTTTGCTTTTAAACGATTTGTGATTATTATTTAGATATGATAATATAATAATATCATGTTATTTCATTATATTTCTACATATTTTTGTACATATATATAGACACTGATATAATTAGTGTCAGTTTGTTATCTCCAAATAACGGCTTTAATTCCGTCTAGTTTCCGAAACGGTTGGAGCTATTTGGACAGTCGTTTGACTAGTAAAAACCTGATGTTATAATGAATGATATAGGATTATCTAATTAATAATGTCTATATTTGATTACCAACTAAAAGCAGTATTCCATGCGGGTGAATCAGCAGCTAGTCAACGATAATTGCTATATCGCAAATAACAAGCGCAGTTGCTTGCTTTCCTTTAAATTACTACTCCCTTGGGGTTTACCTGTGTCATGCCTTTGTATCGACATGTAACTCATATTTATGGTGTATTATGGTTACAATGCTTGAGTCTTAAATAAGTATCATCATAACATTGGATGAAAAGGATTCAATAAAAAATCTGTCATCTCATTTTCCCTTTTTTAAATGGAATTTATTAAATGTGAAATGAAATGGATGAATAGAATTAGAATTTTTGAATAAATAATCAAGAAACGAATGCTAACAATAGAACGTATTGAATGGGTTAAATCATTCTAACCCTATCGTAACAAAGGAAATCAAATGTTCGTAGAGCATCGTTACGCTTTGTCGCACTCAATCGCAGCATGCAGGCGCTCGCCCACAGCGCTGTACTCAGAATGCTCAGATGGCTCATTTACTAGAATTCTGCTCAATTGAATAGACAGCATGAATACCAGCACTAATACACGGTTGACGCATAACCGTCTATTTCATTACTGTTTTTTTATACATACATACTGTAAAATCATTTAGAAAACCAGCAGATAATAAAGTAGGCAGCCACAAGGAAAATAAACAAAACACAAGTCAATACATTTGTCTATGGCATAAACATTTTTTTTATATCACAAAATCAAACACGGTATCCTTGGCGCAGTCAACGTAAATCGTAAACGAAACGTAAAAATGACTACTAAGCCTTGTTGGAACATGTGGAACTTGAGATTGCTTCATTAGCCACATTAATTGGCGCACCTACATAATTAATACGTGACATACTTAATGACAATGAAAGTCTTTACAGGTTAGAATGCTCTAGTAAACCATTTATTAAGACTCACTAAATCTCTCTAACGACTAAACTCGGAAGATCCAATAAAATTGATTCTAACTGGCCTTGAAGTCAACATTCTTGACAAGCTTTTAGCGAATTAGCAGGTGAGTGACAAATGTTCAGATTTTCAC
>DWDX01000190.1:0-33842 GCA_018245675.1 Agara michaeli | reverse complement strand
AGGTACAGTCTGAAATGTATACTAAATTCAATTACTGGTCATTCGTGAGATGGCAGGACATGTATACGGTTCGCCCAGGGAAGTACCACCACCACCGCACCTATTTCTGATGTGAAGCAGTTGTTATTACAAAAATTTGTGTGTTTTAATAAAATTAAATTACTATAGCCCTATTAGAGGAGCATCTGTCCAGGGCAGCGGCAGCAGACACTTGTAACTGCCGCCTGCTCTTTAGCTACGACTTGTGACAAATGATATAATCATGCGCCAGCTCTTTCAAGATACACGCTCGGGTTAATATAACCGGATCGGACCGAAGTGCGGATTAATAAAGATACATGTTCGATTCCAATAAATCTGCCAAATGCTTCTAAGTCAGTCTTTAAACCTTCCAACTTGATTTGATGATCGATATATTTCACGATAACATTGACTACCTCCGTGCTTTTTGAAGCAGCAAGACTAAGTATTGCGAGAAGCAAATTTGCCACTAAAGGTAATATATACATGAGCCAACAGAGGCGTATTTTCCTTAATTGTATACGTCGCTTATAATCCGTACTCCTCAATCTGCCATGATCATCCGAAGGCTAGCCACAAAACCTTGATAAAAACAATAAACTTCATACATGAGGCTTAGGAAAGACTTACGGAAGTAACTACATTTGATATTTAGTAAATAGACCAATTATTATCAAGGGTAGGTCAAGTTTTAATAAAATATTCCGTCATAGAAAAAGCTCCATATTTTGTTAATATCCTTACGCTTACATACCATAAGCAGAATGTGGAACTATACATAAAATGTTTACATAATTTTCAATACATATTCCTTTTCATTTGAAACCCAAATCCTCAACATTTCATCTCCTCTGAAACAGTAATCGGTAACAGAGGAGTAATCAGCTTGTTCCACCCAAAGCGGCTTTGTTGAAACAATACAAGATGGCGGCTGTATCGCCGTAGTACGGCAAATGGTTCTATTGATTGTCCCAACTTTAAGCTGATTAAATATACATAGTTCAAAAGATTTCTGACTATATACTGTTTCTACATTTGTGACAGACACCGAGACCAAGGTGACTTGCGCCGCCACCAAAGAGAACAATGTTGATTCAACTATTACCGAGGTGTATCACCGACCGAAAACGTAATACAAGAGTAATACAAGAAGGTACGCATCGCTACTTAGCGAAAAAATGGAACCTAATCAAATACATATTAATGAATCAATAACTTGGATGTAATTTATATTCATAAGATGATACTACAAGATCGTCATAAAAACGACATTATAGTTTAAAATTCCGAATAGCGTTCCCAAATCGATACGAAGTTCAGGGGAGATGGAAACTAGGTCAATGCAACGGCTCGGGTCAGGGATGTCGCAGGCATTCGTTGAAATAGACCTTTCGTATGCAAGCGCTAGTAGGCAGCGTTCACTCATTCTCATTTTATCAAACCGTTTGCATACGAGTCATGAGAGGGTTCGTGTACTCCTAGGGCAATAACTCCAACTTTCTATCGGGTAGAGATTTCAATGATGAATTTCTCGACAAATTTGATTCATTCAAATCGAATTCGAATTTCGACTTCGAATCAATCATTCATTTTTTCGTGAATTTGTTCAAGTCACATAAATATCGTGTACTCCTTTTATTTTTCTATAACAGTTCCAATTCATTCTTGTTCTCTTGTTTATTTGCTCTTAGAATATCACATTGTCAAATGTTGGAATAAAGTCGAAGTATATTTATCTGGTTATTATTTCAAAATTTATCCCTATGATCCATCGCTGTCGTCTACATATCGAAACGACCATTTATACTTGTTTCAACTGTAAGTAGATATTTTCTACAAATATTATTCTTCTTATAAGTAGTACGAGACATTACTGGCGTTCAGATAATTCAATTAATACGTCGCAACTTTCGTCCCGAATTAGGATTCCTTGTGTCGTGAGATCCACGACCAATGGACACAAATATATGTGAATAATCGCACCCCGACCAGACAATATGTAGAAATAAAAGAACGAAAGAAAATAAATGAAACGTATCCTTCAGATGTCTCTCTAAACAGGAATCAAACCGAAACCTATGCACGATAAACAACACGTATTTATTTCAATGGTATTGCCAATTTTAGTTTAGCGGATGGATACTGCAGTGTCCAATACTACCAAACAGACATTTGATTTATCTGACGTTAAGATGTTTAAAGTATGTGTTTCCAGGCAAAACTGCATCATCTAGACCGCAGACCAGACTATATCATCAAATTAATCCCAACAAGAAAACAACTCTATTACATGCAACTAAGCGTAGAATTGAATTACACTACATGTATAACTTCGTTTTAATAGATTCCCAACACACACCGAAGCTCAATCTACGGCTCCATTAGGCGAACATTGAGAGCTAATCAGTTACTCGATACAGGGTCAATACTGCACAAGCTGAAATGGAACGCAGCACCGGGGAAATTAGGTTCAAATTACTTCGAAGGCACTCGGTATCACTGGGAGCAGAAAGTACAGCGATGTGGTTATTGGATTTAGAGCCGTCTTTAGAAACCAGCAAACAGGATGTTGATATCGGGCTTAAAGCGAAACGAACTTTGGTGTGGCTGCTACCCACAGTTTAACCGAGTTGCTTTATGGCAGTCGCGGTCGAAATTGGTGTATCGTTGTGTTTGTTTAACTTGTTAAAAAAATGTATAATCTTATTGTATGGTCTTTCAGGTATATCGAGAGGTGTAGAGCATACTCTACTATACTGCTCTGCGAATTGGTTTTTAGGGTTAGAAATTAAAAAAAAGTAGTTTTCATATTTACCCATATTGCTATTTGTGTATAGAATTTCCTACCTGCTTATACAAAGAAAGAATAAGCAAATATTTTAGAAAATAGTGAATGAACACTACAAGACACGCATCTATTGTACATCTATTGTTACTTAGCTACGATCCTTCATAAAAATTGTTCCCATTTTGGATATATAATTTGATTTCTATAAAGCTACAGAGAACCCTCCGTATCTGGATCGTGACCTTTGACATTTTGATATTAATACGCCCACAGAGAGCTCTGTGTGTCGCTAGAGCTCCATAAAGTTCATCAGAAATTCAATATCCACGTTGTCAGACCCTGACATCTTCAGAACAGATTACTGAACCGTAAATATATTCCCCGCATGGTTATAGCACAGTTGTGGAAAGTTACGTATGGCTTTTTACATTTACTCGTCTCTATAGGGTATGAAGTTGTCCCGGATACAGACGCATATGGACATGTGGAATTACTTCGACATTAGAATGGCAGACATTATGTTGCTATTATATTGTTTTATTTAAATATACCTTAGGGATCGCCTACGTAGTAATAAAAAAAACTTATTGTTTTTTAAACAGACACGTCAACAGACAAGACCAAAAAACATATTTTAAAACTGACAATACTAAGAATTATAATTTGACGAAATCAAGATCCAAATTCAAATCGGTCCAGAAACAATAGCGCGTTTAAATTATAAAACTACCCTACTTACGGAATATATAACAAAACCAATGAAAACAATAATTTGAATGGATCATCGTAAATTAAATGTTTATGACGAATATGCAAAAATTACGATAAAATAAGCTTTGAATTTCAATTTGAAGGCGAAAAACCTCCGCATATTCTCGTCCTTCGCAAGACTTAATATATACGACATGCATCGCAATGTGCGGGAGAACAATTCAACGTTCGGCTACAAAGCGATTCACATTGTTTCAGCGTCGACGTTAAATTCCGCCCCAAATTCTAATGTTGGATCAGTGCCAAGTGATTATAAAGGAGTGATCCAGATATTAATCCTTATATTCGGATATGTACCAGTGTCAGCTGTTGTCGATACCGCACAGGAAAGTTTTAATGATGCTTCAGACAACGAAACAAGTGGCCAGAAAAGTTGAAAGAACCAATCGACCCAAGAAGTTGTATCACATAACTATTGATATAATATATCTTTATCCATAGTTGGCTAAAGTACTATAGATATAAAATCGGTCATCGCGTAAAATTTGATACATAAATAGTACGAAAGAATTAGACCAAACGTAAACTCAACATAAGTTCATGTAAAAGAACAAATAGTGAAGGCAAGAAAGGTAATAATACAAGTGTCACATATTCTGGAGAAACGAAAACCAAGTTTAAGGATATAGGGATTGTTTTATGTTTCTTAATTTTTATTATTTTCTCGTGTATGTAGGAATGTAATATGAGATGAAATCTGAAAGCTACGTAAAGGACTAAGGATGTTAGAGCGCATGAAAGGAAGTGTGTGGAAGAGAGAAAGGAGACGAACGACATTACTAAAAATTAAACTGTATCCAATCTACATTCCGACATGTTCATTTACTTCTATAAACCACCGATGACACAAATGTATCAAATGCCACACAATTCACTTGTTGTTAATATTCTACATCGGCCAATTTCCACGCGCAATAGAAATAGTCGCGTCACGGAGAGGAACCAATCAAAACTGTCAGACGAAACTTACCGAGTCGGACGACGGAAAGCGATAAAGGAAACTAAGTTGTCACATTCGCAGCCATCTCTTGCAATTTTCCTTTGAAACAAAAGCAATAGCCTCTAACACTACTGTTATTTCGGCTACAGATGATTAATAACATATATAGCAAAACATACATAAGTAAAATTAAATTGGAAGTAAGTTGAATACTTTGATAGCCATTTAAATTACAGCCCATATCAATCAACTAGCAATTCTCCTGGTCAATTCTCAGTAATCGCTATGGATGCATTCTTGGACGCCTACTAAATGGTGTATATGTGTAGCAAGAGCACGGCGTCGTGTGGCATTTGTGTAGGCGCTTCCAGCTTACTTTATATTTTATTATTATACGCTGTGTCACGGCGAACAGTGCATTACATGAATTGTAATATATTTTGTAACAACATACATGATGCAAGTACCTGAAGGTTTTATTACAAATCGTTGTGGCGCATTATGTATTCGAAAACACCTGTACACTTATCCAATATCAATTAGTACATTTTGTACAAATGTCTGATTTTATTATTAAATTTTACACCATTCGTCCGAACTTACCTATAACTTATAACGCACCGAAAATGAGCGGTCGTGGTCGTAGTTGTTACTTGTATGTCGTTGCGGTGTTATTTAACGTAGAGGTTTCTATAACGCCTACAAATGTAACGTTGTGTATTTTCAATCATAAGGAAGTTATATCCGAACGGTGTAAAACCAATGAAGAGCTCTGCAAGATCAGCGAAACTAGATGACATCGAGTAGACAAAGTCCCGAACAAGATAAGGGGAACAAAGTTTTCCCCGGTGTCACTTGTAACAAGAATCTTGTCGCCTCAGTCACGGATTGTTATTATAAAAGTATAGATACAGTTGTAGCGAGAGGAGTGTAAAGATGATCAAAAGGACACAAAGTAAGAGAGCCTCAGGGGAAATTAATATTAGCAGCAGAACTACTGTAAATGTTGTAACAAAACTCTGAAGTTATTCTCATGAATAAAAAGGCGCATTTGAATGACAGCACTTCGTAGAAAAGTGAGTGAAATAACTTGTCCGATAAATGGGCCGCAATCAACTTGGACATTTTAATTGAAACTATGAATGTATATATGTAGCTTGAATGATAAACAGCGCTTAGTAAATCTTGTAAAACTTACGCTCAAGATTTAAGACGTTATGAATGTTAATGGCGAATGAGGGAGTAGTGGCTATAAAATCAATAGAGGATATTTTATTATGCCACGCCTTGGGTAAGGTCTTGATCAACGATAAGGATATTTTAAGATCATTAAGGATGATATCGTCTTGGCTAAAATGAATGAAGGACCGTATCGGGTATCGTCCTTTTTTAATTATCAGAAGTTAAAATGTAATACACGACAGATATGCAATTAAAATTAGTTGAACCCTGGTGATCAATAGTTTCAGAACTCAATGACGCAAGATATAGGGCGCGAGGCAACACTAACCAGAGTAAATTAATTCCAAACTCTTGTTTCTTCCTCAATTTCGGGACTATATTCCCACTCGAAGGGCCCTCCGAAACCCGTCAAGACACTAATGAAATGTAACGATTAACTAATGGAAGTATTTCTGACCCGGCTTTTATTATTTTGTTGTTTAGGCGTTAATTAACCCGAATTCTGTATTGGGTCAATTGTATTAGCTACCGTTCTAGTTTGAGAATAATCAGTGGGATAACAATTCCGAAAGGCTGATTTGCATCAAACCGTGATTCAAAGCTACACTTCAAAACTGATTTTAAAAAGAGTCAGCGTAAAAATACCCCTACGGTTAACGATGCTTATGCGATTCATCTGAATTAGTTTATTGTTTATGAACCGCATTGAGCACCTGTACCAACCGATCCGTATGCTTCCATTACAAATATAACAAAGCGAGGTGTTAAAACAGCAAGAGACGCTACCAAGCTCGATTTATTTCAATCGTTGTATTATTTTTTCGTTCATTAGTTTCTGTTTCATTCGGTCGCTAATGAAAGTGGGGCAGTAAACCTACAATAAAAGCAGTCACCGATTTAACGAGGCACTGTTCATTCCGTAGTAATCTAAAGTGGAACTGCAAATAATGAAACACTTGCAATATCAAGAACGAACCAAATGGGCAACTATGCTACGTATTGTTGACATGACGAACTGGCGGTACCAACACTCCTATAACCAATACTGCTGAGGAAGGGTAGAAGGGGGAGTTTACCGATGTCCATAGTTGCCAGCCACCATTTTTAACTGCTGAGTGCTCATTTGATATCCTCTTCATGTAAAAACATAGAAAGGAATAAAGTGATATCGTGATCAAACAGAGCAACGGTAGCCGTAAATGGAGATTCACCTGCGCTGTAGTTAACTGATAGGATTCACACGTTTTTATCTACTAAACTGACAACAAAGCAGCGGAAAAGTACGACCGACCCTTAAGATCATATAGAAATAACAATTTTAATAGCAAGTGCCAGTATACTGCATATTGTTAAAAATATTTCTAGGTACTATTTGTTTTTCATGTATGTCCTGAGACTACGCAAATCCTGCAATTTGCTTCTTATTCATTTACTTGTTAATATTCAGTAGCAACGATAATGGATTAAAGGATAAAGAGGCTGCATGATAGAGGGGGCTAATTTTTTTTTTTAACTCCGAGCTAAATACGAGAGCAACAAAAAGTAAACATTTGTAAGTTCCTTTAAGACATTTTCACTAAGCCAAACGTGCCGACCCCCGGCGAGCCGACAATAAACTCTAACGGTCAACATGGCCGCTGAGTGCTTTCGCTAATCAAGTTATGGCTTGTTTTAGTTCACTCGGACGTTGATAAAACACGTAACGACGGGGTGTTAATTCTACTAGAGCAAACTCTTTATGTAATGTAGCTGTGGAAGAATGAGGTAGAACATCCGAAATAAAGATTTCGCTAAGAGGTATTTCCCGAGGTCCCGATTCATTGAAGAGACTAAAATTATACCGTTGATGTATAGAAAATCCATTGCAAATATATGTATTTGTTGATATTTAAATTTTGACGACGATTCCATGTACAAAATAATCTGTCAACTTGTCTATTGTCTGCGGTTACATTTTTCATTTTGTTCAATAAAATGGCTGCTATACTGTTTTTGAATGCATAAGTGTGTTATTAAATCCTCTCCTTATATTTTAAATTGGATTGCCATTTCATATTTAAAACAACAGTATTCTTACGTATTTTCCATAGGGCTAGACAGACACTAACTGTTTCCGATGCTGGCAACAGTTCTATACATACGCTACTCTCCACTAGGGGGCGGATTGACTCGTTGAGTAAAATTAAACAATCATAACTTGAAAATTTGGTAAACTTCAGTACTCCCATTGTTTTTTCTCCAATAGAAAGTTTAATAAAAGATCCGAATACAGCTCCAGGACTCACCGTTTTACTTCGGCCATTAGTCGACGGAGCCGAAAGTAATCTTGCGATCGATACAGTATCTGCGAATGGCCCCATTCAAACGAATGTACATATTTTATCATATGAAATCTGTACATTTTGGAATTATTCAAGACAGGAGGTGAATAGGCACATCTTGGACAACATCTCGCTTACCGTCATCCGAGTTCGTAGTCAAACGCAGGCGTAGTAAATATAAAACGCATAATATAATAATTGAAACAAATGACGATCGTGTGGTATTCTGCCAGTTTTCATTAATTGCTTATATCTATACAATAATGAAAACGTCTTCAGAACATAATCCAATACTAATTCAATACAGATTAGAGACCTGTCGCGCAGAGTGCTGTTCGGATTTTTAAATGCCAATACGGTTTTTATCAACAGAGGAGTGATTAAGTATCTAAGTAGGTTATTTCGTTAAAATGTTTAATCTAAAACTTATACGAAGAGAATGCTGTTGAGAATAATTAAAAACAATATCGAGATAATAAGCATCATACCTCGTTTAATTTCATTCTTTCCCACGCTCAAGTTGTCTATAACTCAACAATCTGCCTTTACACGTCACGTATCATCCAAGTCTTAATGGAACCATTCAAACAGTTCATTTCGCTTCATAATTATGATTTTAAACGACATCCATTGATCTTTCGTTCTCTCACAGCTCATTCATCCGAACTACAGTACTCACGTTCTCCTCGACGGTTTTCTTGATCTTGGCACCAGCCTCGCTGACCTTCGCGCCCGCCTTGTTCACCGCGGAGTACAGGAAGTTGCCCAGAGATTTCGCTCCGGCCACCGCCTTGGTAGTCACTGATGGGAGATGATCAGTACGAAAATTATGGATTGGTAAAATGCTATACGGCAATAATAACAGTATTTATTTTTAATTTCGCGTATTTTCTTGTAATACCTCTTAAATCTGAGCTAAGCTAAATTCTGAGGACTCAAACAAAACTCTGTTGGCTGAATGAATATTTCTGTCTCCACTATTGTTGTATTGAATTTCATTAAAGATCATATCCTATTAACGTAGTAGAAATACTTTTCTATCTTATTTGTGATGACTTGTTTTAATAGGACAACTAATTTGTAGATGAATTTCTCTGAATGTTTTAAACAAACTGTGGATCCTTGCTTTCATTCACATCTTCACAATTGACAATGATATCAACAAAAACAAAAAACGTTTTTTTTCTGCTTCATTAGTTTCATTTACTTACGACGTACGAATAATCGTGAAATGATTAAAACTTGAAACAATAGATTCAAAACGTAATATCGTTCTGTTCAAAGAAAAATATAAAGTACAGCTGCAAGTAATAAAAGTTACATCGGGCGCGCAGCTCGCCCCGCCGAACGGTCAATATTCAATTGGATACAAATGTACCGGCTCGCGGTGGAACAATTTCAATTTCCACCCAAAGCAATCTACATATTGACGAACCGACGCCTATCTGCTCTCCGCTAGTGTACTCGAAAAGGTTTTGTACGGTTTAATAAATTCGAATTTCGGATTTCCCTTCTATATTTACACTCTCTCATTTCCCTTTGTGTTTACACAGATTCACATTTCAATACACAGCTAAAATGGTACGTTATCGTAGAATATTGGAGATAAACCTATCAATATACGTCAATAGCTAATTGTTTTATTTTAAAATTGAACGGCTATTTCATTAAACAGTGCACGGATCACTGGAAAGTACAAATTAAAAATACCACATTGACACTTCTATGCATTCCCGTAAACATCCGCAGCGTTCCTACAATTCTACCAACTCAAAAAAACTTTAAAGTGTGAAGAAATTCTTTTTCCTTCGAGTTTTGTTTACAGTTATACTGGAAACAGTCAATTCGACGGATACTTATGCATTCTTAAAAACCTGGTATTCACAAACATCTTCAGGGTCCATGTTCAGGGTTATACGTACTATAATAATCATAAAAAGCATTACAAGGTAACACAAAGCAGCATTCAAAAATAAACAGGGCAGATAAAAATAAAATATAGCCGATAGAACTCAAAACTTGTCAAAATGTCTTAAAGAATGATCAAATAATATGATCAGTGCAAAATTACAAATAATTTAAAATTTCACCTTAAAAATAAATAAGTTCAAAGTACGAGGTGAAATATATATACTATGAATAAATGTTACTTCTGATTTAGACATACACTTTGACAAATTTTATAATACAAGGCAAATAACAGAAAAGAAAAATAAAATAAAAATACTAACGCTCTTGCATATCGGGAACTTCAATAGCGTCAACCGAGAACAACTTTCTACTGTGGGCATCTGGAATTGTTTGAATAGGACAATTATAAAAAAACTAGCATCTACGTAACAAAATAAAGTTGAGAAAAAAAACTTAATAACTACAAAACTAGCTAATTACATTGATGTCTCTATAAGGATCGCCAGGAGGAGGAGTGGATTACTAGAACGTTCGATAATATAGATTGTGATGAAAATAGACCAAAATTCCACCTGGTAACAACCGACCAGTGGTTCGACCACCGGCTAATTGGTCTCGCATGTACAGTCATCAACAGAAGTGCAACTATCACTGTAGCAATAAAAAAGTACAATAAAGAAATACACGATAAATTAATAAGACAAAATACTGAGGGAACTTCGTTGCAAACGTCGTACGGCAAACATTTTGTAATTCCGACACAAAGTTCAATCAATGTAAATCATGATCTAAAACCCACTAATACAGTTAGTTTTATATGAAGTATATTTTTTATTGCTTCAATTTGGATCGAATTTACAAATATCCACAAATCTTTAACCTTGCATTAGTGAATACAGTTAATGATAAACTATATATGTAAAAAAAGTATCTTTATTGTATCTTATTTATTTAAGAGTTAAAAAGTAATTTGACTCAAAGAAAAAGTTATCTACAGGGCCAAAACAAGTTATCTACAGGATTTATAAACAAAATTGGTTTATGTATTTAATAGTATGGTTCTAAGAAATAGAGCTGCAAGGCGTGTATCCTTACCGTTGCCGACGCCGCCGGCCTGCTCCTCGGTGGGGGTGCCGCCAGTGGACGCCGGTCTGCTGTCTGCTCCGCCAGTGGCGCTGTCGAGGATTGAATATATTTACCACCATCCATGCCAATACCATCTCCTACTGGTCCAAACAAATATTGGACGGAGAGTCTAATCGCAACTACAGCTGGTATCAGTCTTACCATTTTTTTTAAATAATGTTTAATTGTAACGACACTAAACAAAAACGGTTCGCAACCGCTACTATGAGCTTCGATTTTTACTTGATATAGAGGTTTGTTTTTTAATTATCCCATTAAAACAGTAACCCCGTACTGAACTGACTTAGAAGACTATCTTGCCATGGTTAGTTATATTAGATAAAAATATACAATTGTTTTAATGACCAAATGAAAAATATCTTGAAGATATGTTTCAAAACTTGAAATAAAGACATGTATCTGGGACTGTTTTCCTTTGTACGATATGTACGATATATTTGTACGATACGAGTCGTGAACCAGAATTTTCCATACTTGTTCCACATTTTACTCCGATGAATATATTGAATAAATAACGAGACCTGACTTCGGCGCATTGCATGGAGCGTAACAAATTACTGTCCCAGAACGTAGGTGTCTTACGTTTGATTCCAACGAACCGATACAATTTCCATTCTAGATATATGTTATTATATATCAGGGATGGTCCGAGTACTCGGGTGTAACTCTGTATTCGGCATACTGGGCGAATGTTTTGGGCAAAGAGCTCGATTCCAGCGCGAAGTATCTAAATGTGCTGCCCTGAAAAAGTTTCATACACGTTTTGGCACCACATAAGTACTAACTTATCTTTGCTTGTGCATATATTTGTACTTGCAGTTGTTCGGAATTTCTTTGTTTCTTTGTCTATACGGGACTTTGGGTGACGCGAGAGACAATGAAAAAGCAAATACAAGTGTGAGGTCTTAAGAAGTAAACTATATGCCTTTTTTTTCAACTCTCTTATTGCTCCAATACTGAAATCGAGTCGCATTTCATCGCAAGAAGTCCATACTCCACCGCTGACCTAGCGTGCAAGTTATCTCGCGTTATTTTCCTTCGCCGTTAAAATGTAGGTATATACGATACACGCGAATAAATTTGTACCCCGTATCTTATGTGAAACGTAATTGCTGAGACATGACCTATTTGCTCAGCGCAGAGCTGGGAGCTAAAGTTTCCCGGCGCGCCTTGACAGTGACAGATGCGAAGGTCGTATACATGAAACGGCAGAAACGAGATCGTTTTCTGAATTCAATAAAGTCACAGACGCAAATCTCGTTAGAAGCGTACGAGTGGGTTAGCTTTTGGATGTAAGTAATATTACACACATAGACGGTAGTACCTACTCCACTGGGTTACCCACTCTAGTGTCTACTGATTTTTTTTTCCACCCTACTCTACTACACTTAGTAGAATAACCCAGTGCCGAATTTTACTCGGTTTGAATTTAGACACACCGAGTAGTCGCAGTGTTTCTCGGTATGGGTATATAGGTTGGTGGTGCAAAAATGTGTATGAACTTGTTTCGGAATACCATATTTTCATATATGACTGCAGGCTTATTTGAGGTTGGATATTATCAATGCGCACCGCAGTCTATGCACATAAGTGCTGATTTTCTGAATCCATTTTTTTTTTCAAAATCTATTTACAGAATTGCGGAATTCTTTTTTTAAATATGTACATAGCATATTACAGGCGTGATGTTACGTTTTTTTTTTTACATAGCATCCCAGAGTCATCTTTCAACACTGCGTATCATTTCAAGGTACACTGAGATCGGAAGACGGCAAGGTCGCAGTGAAGTTGATCGGTTCACCTTCAAATACAGCGGTATCGTAGCTGCGACGCACAAAACGTAACAAACACGACGACTTTTTATTCATAAAAAAAAAAAACACTCAGCAACAAAACACATTTGTAAAACAAAGAAATTCAATGCAATATAAAGTTATCCTAGAATGAAATTCACAACACGTAGAGCCATATTCACTTGTTAATGCAATTGACTCTTTAATTTCATAATGACAAACATTTTCATACAAGTGTATTTTTATTAACGAATGGGCCATACCGTAGGTTCCACTGCATATATGTCTTCTATGAATTTGTCGAAATACTGTTTTACATCAGAATTCCCTATTTATGATTAACAATAACGTTGGGTCTGTTTAGTAAAAGAGTATCTCTATGCGTCTGTCTGTTCAGTTTTTCACATCAACAATGCTAAATTTGTAGAAAATTCGTATAGAGATAGACAAAAAGGAAGGCACCCAGGCTGGACAATTACTTTTTAGATCAATGGATGAAAGATTTGTATTGACATTGTTTAGGTATCTGCGCGAGGAATTGATTTTTTTGTTACACTGCTGGATAAGAATCTTGTCTCATAATAAGATTGGCAGACTGCACACGACTCAGAAGATATTGTACACTTTATAACACTCTAAAGCGTCCATATTATATTGTTTATTTGTCTTAAAACACGAGTTGACAGAGAACGTTGAAAACAACATATAACTATATCAAAACGAAGTGTTTACAGTCGTTTTGAATTAAGAATGTAATCTAACGTTTGGCCGCACCCTTATCTAGGGGGAGGTGTGCGGGTTTACCTAGAATTTTCACAAACTTCAACAAATCACATCAGCTAAATGAATCCATATGGAGTATTTTCAAAATGGCTACCGAATTCTAAATTATACAGCGTTTACAAGTACAACTAGGTCATAAGGAAACAAGATTTAAACTACACTACAGCGTAGAAATATATCGAAAATGGGGTCTGAGCAGATTAAATGAGTTTATAAGAGTTCACTGTGAATCTAAGTTGTCTCTTATTACACCATCTTTGTCAAAGACTTGATTTCATTTCATTCAAACTTAACTCAAAGCTAAGATTAGATTACCTAGTTATTTATAGTCACACAAAAATCAATGTTTTATATTAAGACTATCAATCAGTTGTTAACATTCCGGCCAAAAATGTGACCATGCTTTAGATTATGTAAAATTATCTGTTGTGAATAAACAATTTGACAAAAATGGTAAGAGCTACCAGGACGAGGATTAAAAAAATATATGTTAATGTATTTGCATTTTATGTTCTCTTTTATATCCCTCTTTAAAATAAAAAGTCTTTTATTTTTTCTGATGCTAGACGAATATTTTGCGGTTGAATTAAAAAACAATTTGACAGCTTTCTTTTTTTTTAAATTTGTGGCCAATTATATAGAGTTACATAATTTTGATTTCAAATACTGTAGTAATGAAAAAATCAAGTGCTGTAAGCTGAAACAGAAAAGCATTCCAATCAGAACTAAAACTATTAACCAGTGAGAAGTAATTCGGTTTGTTGCTGACAGTTTGCAGCGTTGCAAGCGTGAATGTTTTAGAACAATATCATGATTTAACAACATTTATTTTTAATATCTCATTGCATTATGGCATGGTGTAACACTTCTGGAAAACATGGATTTAGAAAAATAATAAAAATGAATTCCATTTTCAAAATACTTATGTGACTTTTTTAACCGACTTCAAAAAAAGGAGGAGGTTCTCAATTCGTCTGTATTTTTTTTGTCATGTACGATGAAGCTTGTCAGATGAAAACTGGATTTTTATTGAGAGTTAATATCGTCCTTTTATGTACTTTCCTAGGAAGTTACGAAATGTTCGGTTGTAATTCGTTTTTTTTTCATTGAATAACATACATTGAATCCCAACCCAAATTTTCTTCCCCTAAACTACACATAATACTACGAAGTCATTTTCATAAGTCGATTGTTTTACAGCATGCGGCGAATCGGCGCAAGGGGAAACGAGAGCAACACAATTCTCGCGTCGACAAAGCATTAGTTATGCAATCAATCAATGAAGATCATCCGTTGATGTAAATAGTGAGCCCAAACTCGTACACATCAAAGCAACCGCAAAATTTGAAATGTAAAAGCTTCTGCACCTTGTGGTCTAATGAAGTCAACTTGTCCAATTTAATCAGCCGATAATACCCGCGCCCTATTGACTAATTTAAACAAATACCTGCACGCTTGCTCTGTATTATGTGTTATGTGTTATGCAAAATATCACGTATTCTACACGCAGGCCTATAGACCAGTGAAAATGAGCCCTAAGAAATTGTTCAGTAGCTAGCCAATTTGTCATAACCGTAATAGGTCAGTACTGGTAACTTCTGCGCCGGTACACCGAGCTATTATACTCAAAACTATTTGCTATATGTTGCAAATGTGGATCAATATGTTTAATTCTCATTTGAGGATCGGTGAATCTTAAGCAATGGACAGTGTTTGTAAAATTTAATGAATTCCAGAAATATTACACCAAAGCGAGAAACTGAGTAACAACACAAACTCATTTATCTGCCCATCCCTCGTACCTATTATACCTCGAGTTATCATCATCATCCTTGCCCTCTTGCTTGGGCTCGGCTTCGGGCTCGACGGGCTGCGGAGCTTCGGCCGGCTCGGCCGGTGGGGCTTCAGCTTTCTTCAGTCCCGGGATCTGGATCCCAGAACCCAGCCAGCCGGTCATCTGCGACTTGACGTTGGTAATTAGATCCAGCTTGCTGCCGCCTTTGGTTGGACTGCAAAGATATTCCAAACATGAAATATACAAACAGTTGAACAGACTTAAACAATACTGGATTACCTAAATGGTGATTTTTTTCTCCTTTAATGTCCCTGTTACATAAGTAGCAGAAATCTCTAGAGAAATCTCTAGAGATTTCTGCTAACATCTAGATGTTTAACTGCAGAATAGTTGTAGACAGCATTTCTTTGTTCCTGCTTGAAGGGTGTGGCCACTAGCTATACTAAGCCATTACATACTTTTAGAACCCAATTTACTTTTATGAGTATTTGGCAGTCTTCACCAAGAATCTGCCTTCATTATAAACGACTGTAAAAACTCCTATTTTCTTAAAAAATGCTTACATATTCCGCATATCAGGATTTATTCTATTCTTATTCTAAATTTTTCAACTTGTTATATAAGATGTACATGTACATATTGTCACACCGATATCCCAAAGGGGTAGGCAGATACTAAGAATTTCCACCAGCTGTGGTCCCTCTATAATTCTTTTGCTTCTATTTTATACTTCTTTGTTATAGTCTTCTTTGTTTTATAAAAATTGAATTTCAATACAACAAATTTTACAATGACTGAAAATCCTAATAGGATAATATCACGAAGGTAACTGAACTTTTTATAAAATGTTTAAATTCTTAAAATTGCAGTTGAAGCGTGTGCTACAAACTTAGCCCTGTATTAAGTCAATCATTAATAGGATCGGCGTATTTCGAAAACAATTTCAATTCCATTGAAATTTGGATGCAAATGTTAAAAGACTAGAAGATTTAACAGATGTTAAGAGAGATTTTTAAAACTTAACAGGAAAATTTGAACCTGGCAGATGCTGAACTGAAATCTATAAATTTGTTACTGCATTGTTACATAAATTACATTAGGGGTGGGTACCCATATACTTAAATAAGAAACTAGATCAATCACATTCATCCTCGTGGATCAATACATTATGCAACGAGATAGATATTTTTTTCGTAATCAGCAAACGATTTTACGGTACCGCAGTGCAGATCGTAAAAAACAGCTTGTCTTCATCTAGGATGACTGTCATTTTTTTGCACCCAACTTACCTTTTTAACCCGATCAATATGTTTCAGTTAAAAATTACGTACTTGACCTAATTTTTGGCGGTTACCGGCCCAATTCAGACGATTTTCTCGAGCCGCAGCAGTAATCTGAAAAGAGAATAAAACGTAAACAAAGAACTGCGTACCTCTGTTTTTCGCCCTCAGCGGACGCCTCGCCAGTCGTGTCCTTAGTCGGGGCGGGCACCTCCTCTTCCTGGGGCTCGCCCTTAGCAGCGCCCATCCACGAGCTGACCTGGTTAGTGAGACCTGAAAACATTTTCACTGCCACTATCTACTACTACACAGAACACGAACACTCGTCTGGCTATGCTACGACAGTCTCGCACATGACACACGCGCCGTCTGCTAAGCGCCCGTAGAAAGCGTGATCAGCTGAAAAACTAAATGGAACACCGCAATCGACCAGTGGGAAAGAGATAAATTTCATTGCGCAGGAAAACCCGCGCACCTTACGCTGCGCTATTTGCGAACGAACGTCATAATTAGGGGAGGGGGTGGTTCTTGAACGTTCCATTACGTTCTATTACAATCGACAGGTACTTTTTATTAATATATTCAAGTGAAAAAGAGAGATTCTATCAATGTATAGTTGTTTGATTAATTAAAAACCACTAATTCGCTATCTAGGAGAATGTTTTGAATTTGTAATTTCAATAATATATAAAGAAGTCTGTTTTTTTCTAAATTTATTTTTATATTATATTAACCATCAAGTGTTCATTACGGTATTTATGATTCTATAAAAAGTTACGTCTACGTTACGTAAAGTTACTGAAATATTTTCCAAAACATTTGCGTCCCTCTAAAAAAACAATTTATTAAAATATCGAATAAAACATTAAAAAATCTATATTAACAATGTCATTTTTGTAAAGAAAGCCACTAACGTTCAGTAATCTCATTTTTATTCAAGCACTCTTATAATGCTCTGTATATTTATGTGATATCAGCAAAGAAAAAAACTTCGAATTCTAGCTCCGTCCTTGAGCAAATACCTTTGAATCTAAGGCATACGATCCAAAAAAGTTTTTAGAAATAAGTTGACAAATGATGCAATGACATTCATGACGTTTTCTTAACTTTTCTGATTCTGATATTTATATCCGTGGATTTTATTGTTTCTACTCATGAAATTTCGCAATAATCTTAGTGCAATCCATGACAAATGTGATACTTAGTGGATTCTACTCTTTTAAAACCTCTTTGCCCAGTGGGAAAGCCGTGCAAACTCCATCATGACGGATACGCGTCGAATACAAGTACAACTCCATTTGGGGCAATGTATAGAAGATTTGGACAAACTGCACAATGTACCCGATTTGAAGTCGAAGAGGGCTACTATGTGAGTATGAGTGACCATTTTTTGTGATTCACACCGTGCAAATAAGTTATAATTATCTAAACGAAACTATTGCTTTTGTAGGTTATGCAAAACAGCCTCAAAGCTTTTCGACAGCGCGGAAGAGGCGAGAGAAAAGGGCGACGAAGAGTACTCGTACGTGTACTATATGAAGTACCTAAGAGTCATAGCGTATATCAGCAAGGATAAGGAGTACATGAAGGATAAAACCTACTTCAATACCATGCTAGGAGCAAAGAACCCTAACAAAGCAATAGATGCAGCTGAAAAACTGAAAATCAGTTTAATTGAAAGGTCAGTAATGATATTAGATTATTTATTTGTTATGTTAATCTGATATTATTGTCTTTGTATGATAAAGTACTATGATGTTTTCTTACATTTTGTTCAATGAAATTAAATTTAAGAAAATTAAGTCAATCACATAATGTCAATAGAACTAAGTTGGGTGTTAATATCAATGGGTATTGTTATTTAATTTCAATGTTAGTTTCATCGCTGCAAATCTTTAAAATGTCATGCTGTTTTTTTGGTTAATACACAATGTGATTAATACCTAATTGATATTAAGTGTATTTTAATTCAATATTTCTATAATTTTGATTCCTATTTATTTAAAAATAAAATAAAAACTCTGTACATACACATGTACACATGTATGAAAACATTGTACATAATTGTCAATTGTACAATTAAACGTCAATACCAGCTAACATAATTAATTGGTGTAATATTTCTCATATATTTAGATGGAATGAGGTATGTCCGTCCTTGTGTCAGTTTCCCACTAGGACCCATTATCACGTCAATATGTATACCTCGTTCTAGCACTGCTCTAAAAACACCGTTAAGTGTTGGTTTGATCAAACTAGTTTTTCCATTAACATTAACATTCAATGAACATGTGAAAACAGTGAAGGGTGTATTCAGCTAGACTTATCCCAACTCACAATTATATACCTACTTCTCTGCCTTTGCTTACTAGTTTATGGAATACACTACTCTATGCTCCATAACATTCATAAATAATGTATTCTGTCCTATGATTATTTACATATTTCATTTGTAAAAAAGAAATGATATTGTTTATATTTTTCCCGAGACTTCTTGGTATTGCACATGTTGATAGGTGATGGTAATCACTTGTCATTAAGTGGGTCTGCCTATTTGGCGTGCCTTATTACGAATGTCAAAAAATCTATATATCGCAGGTATGCCAAAGAACAGCAAGTGCAGCGCCTGAACGATATAAAGGAGAATGAACTGATCAAACAGAAGATAGAAGAGAGCAGGAAGAAAGCCATCGAAGCTGTGCCGGTACATGAGCCACCACAGCTCGACGATGTGCCCGGTGAGTGCACATTGACTGCAAAGTCCGTTGTTGAATTGGTCACAAAAGTTGATGCTTTGAACTTTGACCTTTGCTGTATGCAACATAACAATCCCATATTCCTGATTTTATCCTTTACCAACATAACAGTGATGTAATTTTTACTTTTGAAATCTGTACTTCTGTTTTATTTTCAAAATCAGAAATTGTAAAGCTGATTCATGTTTCTTTTCTGTTCAGGCCCCGACGAGGTGATGATCAAGAGTGAGCAGCTATATGCCATTCTCAAGAGCGGCAAGTTAAAGGTGAGATTGGATTTTAAAAACCAACAAAAATGGTAAAACAGAAGAACTATTGAACGAGCCTCACAACTATTCAGAAGACAAACCCCACACATTTCTCTGTCTGTCTCTCATATAGTAAGAAGGCTGGCTCTCTATAAGTTTTGTAGCATACACTCAGGCACATAAGTCCTATTTGGGTATAGTACTGGGGACACCAAGGACACAAACTGGCTAATCATAAGCATTTTATTTTTAGAGGAAATTGTTACACTTGAACTATGGGTTCGACTTTTCTGTCCTGCTGGCTTAGTGACATCACAATAATGTTCTGACACATTTGTTATTTTGAAAATAATAATTACTTCATGATTATCATTTTGTTGGTTCAAAAACGTACATTTCTGTTACAGGTAATGATACCAGATGCTAGGACCCATAAGGATTATGTGGAGTCCCACATCCATCATCCGGCATGCATCAGTGTGCCCGAGGAATGTATCACTCCAGGGTATGTTATGACATCATTATATAAGGGACATGGGGCAGGGCATCCACCATCTATAATCATCCATCCATCAGTGGCCTAGATTAGGCATGTTACTTGTCAAATTTGTTATCAAGGGAGAGATATTCCGAGGAGGGAGATTAACTGCACTGCTTAATGATAAATTAAGGATAGTCACAATTTATCATTGACCAGTAGCCAGATAGCCCAGTGGTTTGAAATTCAGTCTACCTAGGGTCTAGATACAATTTGTACGACACTGCTCTGACTTGTTACATGCGTTTTATAACTTACAAAATTCAAAGATTACTCGCTATAACTGTATAGGAAAACATCGCGAGGAAACTTGCACACCTTAGAGTATGTTAGGAAATTTATAATGTTAGGAAATTAGTATGTTAGGAAATTTATAATGTTTATAATAAGGGTGGTGTACTATCTCAGTGTGAGAGTAGACCCGTGACCGGCAGTAAAACAATCTCACATTCCTCTGACGATACCGACAGGCAATCGGCGCACATGCTGGAACAGACCCTGCCGAGCGGCTCGCGCCCAGTGTGGGCGGAGCGCGCCACCATGGATCTCATCGTAATGCTGGACTGGAACAGCAACGCCGTCATCCCCGGCAAAACGCTGCATCTGCTCAAGACCATCCTGCTCAAGGTATAGAACAAAAATAAATTGTCGATTTTATACTGTCCATGTAATTACGTAGGTGGAGTGCTAGATCAGAAAAAATGTTTTCTTGGGCCGGCTTATTACCAAGTTCTATGAGGTGATCATTATCTTGAATCCTCATTTTCTTTACTTGTTTGCCTAGTTTTTTAATTAAATCCATCAATTAAGTCGATTGTTAGCATCTGTTTTTCATTTTTAGGTTAGTTTGTGATTACATACATACTATTTTCCACATTCACACACTTTATGGTTCATTTCATTCTTATTGCCAAGGTTAGATATGACTATTATGATTAATAGTATGTATTTCATTAATTATTACACACACAAGTTGTATACAACTATGAGACGAGCTAGCATACTAACAGTTCATTAATAATGTGATCTATTTTCAGTGGGATGTAAAAGTGCGTTATGCGAGGCAGCCGCTGGCTCTGTTGGGTGGCTACGAGGATTGGCTGCTGAAATATCCTTCGTTCACTACTAACCCTCAAGCGGTGCCACCTAGCCAGGACACGATGCTGGATGATATGCTGGGTATGTTAATATCACCTTGAAATTTAAATATCACGCAATATACCGGTAAAGGAAAACGTCCCGAGCAAACTTAGGCTATGTTATAAACATTTATAATGTTTTTGAGCTATGTGAAGTCTGTCAACTCACATTTGGACAGTGGTGGAATATGGCTCTCTCACTATGAGTGGAGACCTGAGTCCAGCGATGGACTAATAAGGGGGTTGGTGAAAAGTTAAAAAACAATGTTGATATTGATTGTGTACATTGCATGAAATAGTAAATGGTACTTATATTTCTACAAATGAATCTTTTGTCTCGGTCTGTATTGATGACCTTACTATTATCCCCTCTCAATTGCCTTACAGCCTGTCAGCGAGCGTCGTTGCTTTGTGTTAAAAAAAATTGATGCAACTGTAGCTGTTGAATCATGCATGGGATTCGAAAATTATCTTTTAATTTTGAATTCGATTGTGCAGGTGAAATAGATTACCCGAACTGGGCGGACATGAATCCGGCGCCGGCGGCCCCGGTTTCGCGTCCGAAGCCCGGGGAGCCCGTCGTCGACCGGACCAGCAAGGTATTGGATTGCATTTAAATCTAAAGATATTCAGTCAGAACACCTTTTAAGAAAGTGTAGCCACTACACCGATTTCTGCTGCAAGTGAGCGATAATTGATCACATAAGTCTGATAAAATCTACCGTAACGGTTACAGCACTGAATATGTAATTATTTATATAAATAACTATTTATGTTAATAAATATTTGGGTTTCACTGATCGAAAATTTAAAATTATGAATACAAATCTACTTTCATTCTATTTTTAAAGTCAGAGCTCATGAAGATTCAAGGGGTCCTCTGTAGTAAGGTGTACTGGTGTGTTCTGGTATAACCGATACAAGGCGTGACGACTCAGGTTTTGACCCAGCAATGTGGCGGGATAAAATCTTTCTTTCTTTCATTCAATTCTTCTATTTGACATTGTACGCAAATGCAAGGCTGAAGGTTGCTGCGATCGTTTAATAACAGTAAGTAAGTAAGAAAAAAGATAGCTTTATTTGTGTATAGTACACAACAGTATATAATATGTTACAATGTGAAACAGGGTACACAAACAAAGTTAAGAAAAAAGGAATTAAACATAACATCAATTATGTCACTATCTACTTGTTTATCTCAAGGAAAGTGAATACAAAAAGAAACACAATAATACAATTTAAGTAATAATAATATTTCAATCACAAAACAATAAAAATAAAGATGGAGAAAGATAAAAGTAAGAGTATCCAGAATGCAACGGACGGGTCGTGGTAGCTAATGGCGTGTGTGGTGTGTGCAGCTAGCGGCGGTGCAGCTGTACGAGGAGCGCGCGCGCAGCATGCAGCTGCTGCTGGACGAGCAGCAGCGCCTCGCCGACACCGCGCTCACGCTCGAGATGCAGCGCATCGAAGCCGAGAAGGTCTCAATACGTGCTATACCATATTTCAGACGAGCAGCTTTTAAAGGTTCCTTTTAGTATTCAACAGTATGCGGCTTTCTTCCTTCATTTATCACATCAGCCGGTGGAGGGCCAACTTATGCTTCCTCTCGCCGAGAATTTGTCTTGGGAGCGGTGGGAAAACTTACAGGTTTTTACCCACTTGTACCCACTCGGTGTTCTTTCTCGTCGTTATTCAGAGGGCTCCTTGATCTTCAAACGAACGCACGGGGTTTCTGCTAATTTGACCTATGTCAGCTCAACCGGGGTAATACATGCCGCTCATACTATACGGTGATTATGTTCCCGGCGGTAAAGTAAGGGTGAACAAGTCTTTTACCGAGACCTGACCTGACCTGACCCGCGATGACTGCTATTGCCGAGCTAATTATACTGTAAGCAATGACAGCCTAGCGGATTGCAATTAAGTCTCAGACTCCGGGGGATCTGGGTTCAAATCCCGGCGCGCACCTCTGACTTGTTACGTGCGTTTATAACTTGATATTTAAATATCACTCATTATAACGGTGAAGGAAAACATCGCGAGAAAACCTGCACACCTTAGAATATGTTATAAAATATTTAATATTTCTGAGGTGTGTGAAGTCTACCAATCCGTACTTGGCCAGCGTGGTGGAATATGGCCTAAAACCCTCCCACTATGAGAGGAGACCCGTTTCCTAACGGTGAAACAATAAAAAGGGTCGAAAGAACAAGTTTCATTGTATTCATCCCCCCATCCAGGATTGGGAGAAGCTTCAAACGCAGCGGGACACGGACCAGCGCGACGACCTGCGCGCCATGTACCAGCTCCGGGAGCAGGAGATCATCTCTCAACTCATGCAGCTCGAGAACAAGCAATACGATATGGTGAGTCGTCACGATGACACCATACAAACTTTCAAAGTCAAATATTAATACTGGACCAATGGCGATAATATATTACTATGATTTAAAAGAAACATTCAGTGATACATCCTGGCTGTCATCATTGAAACGGAATTAATAATTATTGCATGCCTTTGTCCGTATATCTGATGCAGCTCTTGTAACAATTGGTCTATGGTATGAAGTAAAAATCTTCAGAATCGCAATAAATCCATAACTACTCTGTTTTAATAGGTAATCATAGTGATAAATTTCTATATAAAGAAAATCCTCCTCAATTACATAACCTATGTGCATATGAACAGGAACAAGAGAACCAAAGTCTTCGCGAGCAGCTGGAGGAGTATCAGCGGCGGGAGAGGGAGGAGGCGGAGAAGTTGGCGGAGAGCATCGTGCTGGTGAAGGAGCAGACCGGCAGCGGCACCGACTCTGCAGGTACCGTATACCCGACGAGTGGAGCGTGCGGGTCGGCGACAGGGTTACTGTGTGGAACTACTTTAAATATGTCCAGTTAAATAGGTTTTTCTTTGGAATTCAGGGATAATTATAACCGGTTCGAAACTTAGACATTTAAGGTGATAAAATTTATGAAAATAGCTAATAATTCATCTTTTATTCAATGAAAAATATTCACTAAAAGTAAATTATAAACACACTGTTTCCTTTCGATAATAGTGACTGCCACACATATCAGTTTGGGTATGTTTAAATACATAGATCTGGCAACCCTGAGCGGAGAGGGCGTGTTGTATGTGTGCGTGTGTGTGTGTGCAGCGGGCGAGAAGCAGCGCGCGGCGCGCGAGACGGCGCGCGAGGTGGCGGCCAAGCGCGCGCGCATCGAGGCCGTGCTGGCGCAGCGCCTGCAGCTGGACAAGCAGCGCGAGCGGCTCGAGCGCGAGCGCAAGCGCAAGCTGGCCGAGGCGCGCGACAAGAAGAAGCCGCTCCACGACAAAGTACCGCACCGAGACACACCCATCCCATCACTCGTAGTGCTTTCACCTGCTATTCCCCTTTTTCCTCTAATTCTCCTTTGCCAGGAGCGGTCAGTCAATCGAATACTGAAACCTGGCACCCAGTTTCATGAATTCGTAGACATCTTATTTAAATGGACATTACAAATAATGAACATTATAAATATAGCAGCGTACGTAAAAAATTGATATTGTGATATTTTATACTGGAACTTAAGTATATTTAACTGTAATTATGATATTTGAAAGTGGAATATGTTATTTGGAGTTATTGTGTAAAATTGTAATATTTGATAGAATCGGGTCTCCGGTTGTGCCAGTGAAGTTATTATTAAATAATAAGTTTAAAACAAGACTCAACTTACCTGTTAAATTCCAATGCTCAATTATTGTTTCATACCCTCCTGTGCTTTATTTCCATTTTGCATTACGCTCTGATACCGATCAGTCAATAAAGTCCTAAACAAAAGTGTGGTTCCGGTGGCAGGAGGACGAAGGCGACGTGTACATGGTGTCGCCCACCGACAGCCCCGGCGCCGCGGGGCTCAACCGCTCGCAATCCTCGCCGAACATCGCCAAGGTACGTAGCACATTGGCTATGTACCATTTCAAATCTTTCAATGTTATATTTGACTTTTTTTTGCGACCCCTTTCATTCTTCCACTGCCGGCTACGGGTCGCCTCTCCTAGTGAGAGAGATTTAGGTCTTACTGTAGCACACTGGCCGAGTGCATCTTATAACATACTCCGAGGTGCGCAGGTTGCCTCATGAATGATATTTGAATTTAACTTGAAAACGCGCGTAACAAGTCTAAAAGTGTGTGCCAGGATTAGAACACCGACCCGCCCGGAGTGGGAGACTGAATTTCAAGCCACTACCCACCATTTTGTAATTTACACGGCTACAGGAGAGACCTACGTGCAGCAATAGGACGCTAAAAGCGTTGCAACCAAGTTATTTGTTACGTATGATATGATATTAGTAGTACGTTTGTCGGTAATACGTACAAGTCAGTGTATAGTCGAATTTTGCTTCTCGGTGTCTTGCGAGCAGTCCTCGGACGAGGACGAGCCGCCGCCGCCGCCCTTCGACCGCAGCGTGAAGCCCAGCAAGCTGCCGCCCTCCAGCGACCTGCACGCGCGCGACTTCCAGCCCGTCTGGGGCGACGTGGTGAGTCACCGCCCTCGCCTACCCCACTGTCCTCTCGTCTCATTTACATTCGCTCAACACAAATTGACACGGGGCTCTTCAAGAAAGGCGCAAAATGAGCTATCCTCCAAAGTCGGCAACGCATTGGCGACTCCTCGAATGTTGCAAGTGTCCAGGCGACGGTGACCGCTTACCATCAGGTGGTCCGTCTGCCTGTGTGCAAAGGTAACGACGTCACTGTCATCTATTCGTTCGCAGACTAACGATGCCTAATGACGTCATATCGGGACGATCTACAACTTACTAGCTACCTTATTCACTCCCTCGTCTGCTGCCCTTTCATCTGCTCTTTTACATTCTATCAATCGATGCCCGGTGACGTAATTTAAAGACGTTTTATAACGTAGTAGTAGTAGTATTTCGATACTGTGTCTTAAGGGATGATTTATCTGATTTCTTGCGTTATACTATTGAAACATTGAGCGCTAAGAGATCCAAAATGTCGATGAACTGTAATTAAAAACTCTCATTAACCCTAATCGTGACTTAGCGGAATTAACCCATTTATGTAATGTAACGGAATAACAATGCAAATGTTAGTAACGCGACTCCACGCCGTTCGAACGCGATAAAGCATTCTTTAATTCACGAACAGAAGTGGTGTGGAGTTGAAAACGAAACGCTTTGCTTTTTACTAACAAAAATGTACCGTTGCAATAGAAAAAATGAAATCGATCAAATTCAATCTGCATTCCTTTATCGGTGATGTGAATTGTCAATTATATGCTGTGCGTACGGTCTTTTGGTTTTCGTATTCTGTAATTTCTTTAACATGTTGCATAGTACGCCTTTCGCTTTGATACATCGAAGTAAGCCGGACCATTAGAACGTGTAACGACTGAAGTCAGTTATATTTAATTACCTATTAAAATTGGTCGGATTTTAAAAAATATGTTGTCCAAATTGAGATCAATATATTATAGGCGATTTCTTAAATAAGTACTCCTTTGTGCTATGTAAATGAGACAGAGATAATATAATAGTTTTTGAAATGTTTGTCTTTTTGTTTGTTTGTCCCTGATCCATGTCTATGGGCAGACGTAGCCACGTGTGACTGCTTTCTAATCATTTTCTATTCTTTCCTCCATAAAACTCCTTTTCTGTGAATTCTAAAAATATTTCCCACTTCACTGTTTTTGACAAACGACGCTCGGTAACATTGTGGTCGTCCAATACGTATGTCTCACCGTTCAACACAGTGTTTAATTTGGATAGAATGTTTCGAATGTCACGTGCAACGCGCACGAGTTCACGCACGTGTTTGGGTGGGGGGGGTTTAGAATGTAAGAATATTGCCGAAAGAATTAGTTCATTTGCCGCTGAGCTTCTATGTACCTTGTGTCATCGGACGTTCGAAGACAACGATGTTTATTTGCACAAATATGGATACATTTAGAGATTTTACAGGTTAATTACTTCAATTCTTATAATTGTCTTTTACGTCGTACAAATTTAAGTAATGTTTAATTGTCTTTAAGCGTGTTTTTTCCATCACGCGTGTGAACGCGAGTGAGGTTACACCCGAATTGCGGGTGCGAGGCGCACGTTGTCGTGACGGAATAATTTACACAACGTGACAATTCATACACAACAGGAATCCCAAGTAGGTACGCTGGAGCCGATTGCGACTTGGCTAATGGGATTTTTGTTACTTATAATTACGTTTGTACGTAGACCGAAGTCACAGTGTATGTATGTTTATCGGCTGTCCGGTTACCATACTGCAAATGTTTATTTGCTTCATTTGGAATCAGACAGCCGTATATATAAGTGACACGAAAACCAAGGCGTCGGTCCACTTCTGATGTCTTCCTTGATTATAAAAATTATAAATATCCAGGGTAATGTGGATTTAATAGGTCTTATTAGTTGATATTAGCGATAGCTTCAGTGCTTTTACGATATTTTCCTACCGAGTAATATCATATCTATCATATGCATTTACCACGCATATTGGGTATTTAGGTATACATAAAAGTATGAAAACACTATTTGGCAGTGTTCTAAGTGTGGTTTCAATGTCGAATCCCTCGACGCCCCTGGCAGCGGGGTGCGCGGGACGGAGGCCGTAGGGACCGTTACGAGGGCCCGTGAAGTGGCCAGTCAGCTCTTTTACCACTCAGACACCGTCGGCCGCGCTTCAAGAAGCCCTCTCGAAATTGGATGACGATGTTGTTTGAAGGACATTTTATGCGCATTCGAACTGAAATATTTTTCATTCACAAAAAACCTTCTGCCCATTCTCCAACCGATAGCTCTAACTATTGGCATTGGGAAATTCAAATTAGGATTTTATTTTGCAACGCGCTATACTCTGCGGTGTTGTCCGCTTAAATCCCGATCCCGTGGGAATGTCGGGATGAAAAGTGGCATAAATGTTGCCCTATATCCTCCTCTATGTTCCAGTGAAAGTCCCATTAAAATCGATCGAGTCGTTCCCGAGATTAGCCTGGACAAACAGAAAGACAGACAGATTTTAAGAAAGTTTGTTTGTGTTCTAGTGTCGTGTTAATAATTCTAAGCACTTGAAAAACCAGTTATTTTGAAATCATAGACACTGTTATTGTATTGATATGTATAAACATGACATTTAAATCGTTTATTTAGGTTGTACGCAGCGCAATAAATTAAAAGTGTTTTTTTTCTATCAGTCTACATTGTACTTAAGCCGTTTTACAAACATTTTGATATGTCCAATATCGTTACCAAATTTGGGTTGATTTGGATATGTAAATCTTTCATATTTACCTTAAATTAGTCAACATATACATACATAGTGACTGGAAATGAAAATCATAACGGCTGTCATTTCCACTGTTTCTAGTCGTATACATTAGAATCGAGAATGCTTAATCATTGTACTATTTGTCCGTTTACCGGTCATCGTCAGACAGATGACGTCATCGCATCTGATCTCGCTCGCACGAGGGGCGGCTTAGCGCGGTGCGGCTTCAGGGCCTTGGACGACGTAATAGTCCTGCCGACCGAACCTTTCCGTAGCGGCGCACGTGAATGGCGCCAGACGGTTCTAGAAACATTAATACCCAGACTGCAAAACCGGACATTGTGAGTCCGATTCCCACCCGGGACAAACATAATGACACATTTGTTTGTGCTGTGTCTGGTCGTAAAAAAATATGTATATAAGTATTGTATCGTATGTATATATGTATGTTTATCAACTGTCCGGTTACCATGGCGCAGGCATTTAATTGCCTAATTTGGAATCGGATAGCCGTGTGTGCAATAGTCCCCAGTTATTAATAGCTGCTACACTGTCTACAGCGTAGATAGCCTACGTCGTAGCCCGTCTACGGCGTAGACGGCTCGGCGCCGTAGACCATACGCAATAAAACTGCACCCTCATAATGACGTTTCCTCAGCTCCGTTTGTGTACTGAAAAGCATCCCCTTCAAATATTATGATTGTGGACAAGCCGTAAAACAGTTGACGCAATAAAATTATTATGACCTCACAACTGACTCGATGTCTGCTACTTGAGACGCTGAGAGAGATGCTGAATGCTGCACCTTCAAGTTAACGGAATTTGGAGTCGGTATGTCCTAAAATAAATAATTATTATTTAGAACAAAACAGACAAGAAAGTACCACAGGGAAATGTCGTTTTGGAACAAAATACGAAAATTTTCTCGAAGTCCTTTATTATCACTCAGGCTATATACTTTATATCTGCCTACCTGCAAAATTTCAGGATTCTAGGATCAACCACTTCTCCTGTGAGTCGATTCAATCGGTGACACACCTTGCTCTTTTATATGCAGAATAAATTAAGTTGATATCGTTTCCCGAAAATAGAATTCTGCTCCCACGTCGCCCAAACGTCCACGTCATTATGGCGTAATTTGAGAAACGGCCTGCGGAGCCATTCGCGAGCTATCGCACGCCATCGCTATATGTTTTACTGTCGGCTTCCTGCGAGTAATTACACGCTTAGCACATCCGGTGGGCCGTGCGCGGTTATTTATAGGGCGGAAAGGTCAGGGCCATCGGCATCGTAGGTTTAACCCCCCCCCCCCCCCCACCAAGGTTCAAGGTTTAGCACAAGCGTTAACCGTTCGCCAATTATTGTGTGAAATGTAAACTGCTTTTTTTGTCTATTCACCCCTTGATTGGCGTAAAGCTTCCGGTGGCCGTTATTTTGAAAATACGAAAATGTATATTTCGATTTACGATATCGATTCCAGTAGAATCGATTATTTAAAGTTGTTCCTTTGAACATTGCATTGTAGTAAACGTATGTATGCGATAACATACCTAACGACGTCATGATTTTGTAAGGTTTACAACGAATATGCATATGCATGCATGGAACATTAGATAATGCGGATAACGCGCGTTGTTGTGTAATATGCTTAGGTGATCTGATGACTGAAGCTGGACAAATGTTCCACACATTCATATTTCTATCGTAGGCTTAGTTGTAATATTTAGTAACATTTAAAGTGTTTATTGGTTTTTGGAATCCATTTTCGCGCGAACAACACCTAATCTATACATACAAAAAATCAAGTGTGTGTCCGTGATTTCAAGATAACTGTGTTCTCTCAAGCGTTTATAGTTATTTAATTTACACGACACTAAAACACAATGTTTTTTTTTTATTTTTTGTCTGTCTGTTTGTCCGGGCTAATCTCAGGACCGGCTGAACCGATATTAATGGGACTTGAGTTGGAACATAGACGAGGTCAGAGGGCGGCATATAGACTACTTTTCATCCCGATATTACCACGGGATTGCAATGTACTCTGCTAACGTCGCGGAACACGGGTAGTTTAACAATAAAACTCACATACTAAACGTTTGTACATGGATTCCGCATATCTCCGATGTGCGGGGGGGGGGGGTTGTTTTTGTTTACCATTTTATGTCTTCACACTTTCCCCGTCTCGTTAACGCCTCCGAGCGCATACTAACAAGTCCATCTATAGTTGCTCGATAACATCGCGGGTCATCTACATATGCAAATGGTGTGCTAACCTTGAGCACGCAACACATCCCCCCGCCCCCCGTCCCGTCCCGTCCCGTCCTGTAGTATAAGCTACAGACAGTCGCGAGAAGGTGTCACGTATTTAGGATACATACGTATACTTGACGGGCGTATCACGATTAATGGACGTACTGAAAACCAGCAGCCCGCGGCTCTGCTCTGGTAAAAGTTGATTGCGATCCATTTTGAACTCTGATGTTCACACACACTTTTTTTTAAATTTATTTATTTATATATACTTTTTTTTGTCGTATGTACGTGTTTATATCATCGGCCTAAATAAACGTTTGTCTCCTTCTTTCGTTCTCGGTCCGTTGTTATGAATCCGATTCATACTTTATCGGTTAACGATTAGACGGCGAATGTAAACGTAAACACGATCGCATACAACGTGTACGTAAGTGAAGCGTTCCACAATCAATCACATAGCTTAGCGCCGCTCGCCCCGCGCGTCCGCCGGCCGGGTGCACGCGCGTCGACAACTTATTCAGGGACATTCTTTCGCTCGCATTGTTACCGCGTAAATCCGGATAACGTGAGAATTTTGGAATGAAGAGCCTGATGAACAAATAAAATGATGACTTGGTTACTATTAAAATTGCTCCGATGTCTAATCTATGACAGATTAAGGTTATAATTTTTTTCTTATTGATGAGTACTCGCTTAGGGCTCGTTATGCAATAGCTTGATTTATATCATCTCGAACTAATCATTAATTTCATAAATATCATATTTGAATATATGCTAAAAGTACTTGTGAAGATTTCACAATTTTATACTCACTCTACAACCACCCTACACCCCCGCTAAGTAGGGGTGGGTCCGTTTAGCAAACCCCCCACGAGCGCTCCACGTGCGTTAGTTCAATCACAAACACACTCAAGGCTCCACGCCTGTGAAAAGGCTCTGAGACAACAAAGGAGGCAGTCGCTGAGAAATAACATATTTGAATATATTAAGAAGAACACAGTGAAAGTTACAACAATTATTAGCAGAACTGTACCTAGCAATAACTGAGAAAATAATGATTCATTGCAACAATTTATCAGCGGGTACAGTCGCGTAAACAAATGGTGCCGACGGTGATTTCGACTCTGTTCATGTTGTATCTAATAGTGTTGTTGGTTTTGTTGTTTCCGTTGTCACGGTACACTAAATCGGATATGTTCTATTTTTAAATAAACAGTTTAAAAAAAAGGAACACCTTTATCGATACCATACCATTACCATACCTTATCTTTACCAGTGATGGAATATTATCGCTTCAGAGTGTAAGATTGATTTAAAATAAATGCCAATATTGAAGATATAAAGCAGAAGTGAGCGCCTTTAATAGCCTTATTAGTGCCGTAGAAGATATAAAACTCGCAAAGATTTAAGCGCCGACCCTGGATTTTAAGATGTTTTGTCCCTGGAAGAGCGACTCTGTGATTTATGACATCGTACGACCTTACCGGTAACTGATGTCACATCAGAAACGTCGAGTGTCCAATGTCAACAATGTATATGTAATATTGGAACATATTCCACGAACGTAAAAAACCCGATAAAGCACCGACGACAATTTTGTTCTAATATAGACTGCATCGAAAACGTACCATCTTAAATCATTTCAAATTGGACATTTGATGATTTTTAATGGTGCAAATTGTACAAATAGGCAGTGTTAGGTGTTACAAATCGGACACCGTACAAATAGGATATCGTACAAATTGAAATACTCGACTCCGAGCGCCGGCGATGCAGCTCGCTGGACGCGGCTAACATGGTGCTGAAGGTGAAGGTCAGACTCAAGTACTCGCACAGTCAGATCGTCTGGCTGTTTCGACGAGTGAGTATTGCTTTGTTTCCCTTTAAATGCATGCAAGCGACCGCTCGATCAATATAACCTAGGTATCGTACGTGTGTTGTACACGTCTCGTAAGTCATTTATAGCTCAAAAGATTAAAAAAAAAAAAACAGAACGTAATCGATAAAGGAAAATTAAAAATTCTCTTTTCTTTCCGTGCAGTGCCACGGAGATGGATAATAAAAATTGTTAAATGCAGAGTTACCTAAACGTCACCGAGATCAGTTTACTACGGTTTTCGTCGGACGATGATACCGCTGATGTTGATGCATTTTCATATTTCTCAAGGTGCGCGCACTCAGCGAATGATTGTCGACGACATATCGTCGTTATTACGATATGGTTATATAGATTAGTTTCTATAACGAATGTAAGAAGGAATGTCGATTGAATTTTAATATATGTCAGTACATGTACGCTATTGAACTACATCATTGTTAAGATATTTTAAAACAATTCACAAAATGGACATTAATGACACGAATTGTTTCTTTTTTTTTCAATAATAACAAAGTGCCAGCAGTCTCGCGGCCATTGCTTGGCGGAGCGGGTCACGCCCGATTCGCAGTCTTTTAGGAATAGTGTTTTTAAACAACGAATCGTCAGCGATGTAGAGTCGAACAACCGGGACCTAACGCGGTCCGTGTCTCACGCAGCTGGCCTCGGTGTTCCAGGGCCGCGGGCTCACCGGCCTCAAGAACCTCGGCAACACCTGCTACATGAACTCCATCATCCAGTGCCTCAACAACACCGCCATCCTCGTCACCTACTTCTGCAACGGACAGTACCTCGAACACGTCAACAGGTTCGTGTGCTAACCCTCACTATCGACTATCCAGAAACGCGTGATCTCGTCGTCGAGTGGTTACAGACCCTGGCTGCAAAACCGCAGTTCCTGGGTTCGATTCCCACCCGGGACAAACATATGCGTGTGCAGCACATCTGTTTGTTCTGTGTGTGGGTGTAATAAAAATATATATATGTATTATATCGCATGTGTGTGTG